>RAPC01000097.1:41527-136930 GCA_009806235.1 Neurospora sp. CHS-2018c | reverse complement strand
ACTAGTTTAATTACTAGTATTATTATTATAATTATTATTATAATAATTATTAGAATTATTATTATTTTTATTAATAATATTATTTATATTATTAATATTTCTAGTATTTTATATTCTTTTCTTTTAAGAATATTATTATTATTATAACCTTTAGTTATTTTTACTAGTCTTTATACTAGTATTTTTATTATAGGCTTTATATTTTATATACCTATTTGCCCTCTAAAGCTTATTTATTTTGGGTAGGTCTACTATTTCCCAATTGCTTTTTGACTTTCCAACTCTTCTACTTTTATATTTATAGAATTTATCCATTCTTTACTATAGGAACTCGCTATAGCCTATTTTTAAGTAGAAGCATTTTTAATATTATTAAAATGAATAATAATATTAAGGATAGAATTGTCTATATAGCTGTAGACTGGAATTTTTATAATATTCCTATTCTTCCCGTATTACTACGCGTAGATTTTTGTAATACTTTTTATTTTGGAAAGTTATTACTAGAATTAATTATTCTTAGTAATTTTGCGTAGACCTTAATAATAATTTAGGATATAATAATCTATTATTATTATTTTAATATTAATATTTTTATTAATATTATTATTATTAGACTTATTATATATAAGTCGAATTCTGGATTCAGAATCAGATTTATCTTTAATATTATTATTTAAAATAATATTTTCTAATTTATTAATTTCAATATTATTATTTTTAATAATAGTTTTTGAATCCCTTTTAATAGTATTATTATTTATACTATTATTCCTAGTATTATTTATACTAGTAGTATTACCAATATTATTATTTATATTGGAAATGGATAAATTCTTATTTATAGTATTAAGGTATAAACCTTTTAATACTTTAATATCTCGTTTCCAGAATGCCCTGTTTTTCTAGGAGCTAAGGTCTTTATAAATATTATTATTTTCCCTATAGCCTATTAAAATTGCTTTTTCAGCTTGGGGGCCTAGCTTTAAGATATTAGGTTCCTTTAATTTATTAAAGACTATTAATCCCTAAATTCTAATATATTAATATTAGATATTTATTATATTTTAATTATAAAATATTTTAAACCTTATAAATTTATAGGGTAGTCTACTCTTATAAATAGGCGGCTGTTATTAACGCTTTTTATTTGCGTTTAATAATCAGGCTCTTTGCTACGAACTAGGGAGAGCTGGGTTCGTAGTCACTATTCTACCTACTGATAAAGTCGTTAGGAGACGGATTCGTCTTGAGAGAAGAATCCGTTAGTAACGGATTTGTTAAAGGGATTGATACATAGCGGATTCGTCACGGAAGTAACGAATTCGTCTTAAGGAACTACGGTTAATTATAACCTAGAACTTATATTAATAAATAGTTTTACTAAGTAAGTACTTCTGGTTATAAATAATAATTAATTAAATAAGAGAGGAATTCGTCTTAAGGGAGACGAATCTATCCTAGATTATTATTACTACCCGGAATTATATCGGTAATTAATTATACCGGATTCGGTATAGCTAGGTACTAGTATACTCCGGCCTAGTACCTCCCGTACTATAATATCTCCCGGGGCATCGGGAAATAATTATAGGACGGTCGGTTTAATTATCTAATTATTTTATATATACGTTTAAAAACGTCTTCGGCTTTATACTAGAATCCTTATTACTCCCCCTATTAATAATTATCTTATTACTTTTATTAGCCGTATACTATATATTTATATTTAGCCGAAATCGTTAACTTAAATATTATAAATTTATATTGAGCCGAAATCGTTATACTTAAATACCTTAAATTCATATTAAAGCGAAAACATTTTATAGAGGCCTAATTACCTTAGTAGACGATTTAAAACGCCTTTAGCCAATTAAATAGGCGTTTAAGTACCGCGCTATTTACGGCCTAAATCCTATCTAAGACGGCCGGTACTAGATCTACTACTTCGGCCGCTACCGATAGAATTAAATAAATTACTTCCGCCTCTATTACGACGAAGAGTAATAAAAGGGTTTATAAATCCTAAATTTAAACGACGTCTCTTCTTCTACTATATTGAAGGAGAATTAATAATTAGGGAAATAACTTCCTATTCTATATTGTTATCCGAATTGGGGTTTATTACTTTTATAATATAAATTATATAATAACCTCCTTTAATATTAAAGGTAGTAATATCCCGAATAATTGGATTGCCGAGCTTATTTCTTATATTAATAGACGAGGGCAAAGTATCGAACCGGACCTCGCGAATTAAATTAACTATAGGAAGTATAATAATAGGAGCCGGTTAAGACTCTAAACCCCTAATAGTAATAATTAGGTCGCGAATATACTCCTTTAGGACTTTAATATTAAAATTACCGATTAAGCCCTCAAAGTAATAAAGACGATTATTAACGTATTTGAAAATACAAATCTATTAATTAATTATCTTCTCCTTTAAATCTTTTATCTCCTAATAGAATTTATATTCCTATACATACTCTTATTCCTCCTATAACTTTATAACGGATTCGTTAAAATTAATTAGGTTAACCTCCCTTAAATATAAGTAGTAAAAACGATTTAAAGCGCTAGAGAATTACTTAAAGAAAATATTAAAAGTATTCGCTATTTTACAAGCTAAAATCTAAATACGAAGGGGTAGGAGACGCTCCTAATCGCCCTATTCACCCTTAAAGTAAAATAAGCGGAGGTATTTAACGCTAATAAACTTTATTTTCTTAATTACTAAAAACTTAGAATAAAAAGCTTTACCGCTATAATAAATTGCTTTAATATAATTAATTTTATTATAAAAAGTAATAAACTTATATTCAACTTCCTCAAAGAAATCTTAAACCGCTCCTCTATACCGGCGAACTAGGACGCCTAATTCGGCGTAAAGCCTTTTTTTAATAATATAATAATAAATAATATTACCGCCCTCGATATTGCTAGCGTATACCTTAATAATACGTTTAATATCCTCCTCCTCTAATTTATTTATATCTATATTATTAATATAGCCCGGTTCTTAATATAAGAATTTATACTAAATATTATTATTATTATATATAGTAATAAGAATTTAAATAGCCTCCTAATTATTATTGGCGAAAATAAGCTAGTTATCGTATATAATAATAATTACTCCGAAGAGCGGGGCAAGGGCCGAATAATAAACGAATCCGTCTTAACGACCTTTTAATATAACTATTTTTATACTTTCGCGTAAGTACTTAAACGGATTATAAAGGATAGGTTAATATAAATTAATAAATAGATCCGCTTATACAATATCGATATTATAGCCGTATAATACCGTCTAAGGGCTACTAAAAGCTTTAATCCTCTAACTATTAATATACTAAACCTACTAGGAATAATTAACGCCCTTTAAATTAAATATTGTATTATATTTAAATTTATATATTACGATTAGAGTAAAATTAACGTTTCGAAACGCAATTGCCGGCAATAAATCGATAGCGATATTAATTCTAACGACTAACGAAAAGAAGACGGTATTAGCCTTTATTACGTCTTCGTCTTTTTCCAAAATAAACCTTAAAGTAATTTCTATATAAAGCGTTTAATAATAGCGAATAAATAAATATCGGACTATCTACGAAGCCTCGTCTAATTCTTAATTGTAAAGCTATAAAACCGGTTTATAAAAGCGATTAATCCGCAATAGATTTTATTATTAAACTTAATAACCTAAAGAGTATTCGACTTATACTTAAACCTAGCGGTAGATAAAATAATAAAAACATTTAATTTATTTCCGGTAAAATATTGTAAATACTAATACGAAATTAATAATTTAGCGAAATATTTAAAAGATAAGGTTATTACTAAATACGGTTAGTAAATATTTATTCGCTACGTATTCCGTATAAATATTATAATTAAAGACAATCCGGTTTACCTTATTACGTACGGTATTAAATATCTTATAATAGGCCGCTTCGAGTAGCTCTTTGTTTTATTAGGCTAAACCCGCTATAAAATTCCTATTAATATTATCGGCGAAATCGAGAGTATTAGTAATTACGATATAGCGACTATACTACCCGTAAGGACTAATTATAAGACCGGCTATTTTGTTAAACGTCGAATAAGAGTATTAAATTATTTTAAAATAATAAAATTCGCCGCTAAAAAAGGAGAAATAAGGAAAACGAACGGTAAAAGCCAATTAGGCCTTACTAATAATAATGCGAAATAAGAATAAATATATTTATATAATTTTAATAGTAAGGAAAAGAAATGAAAAATAATAAAAAACGCTCCTAGGGTTTTTACAAAATAATATTTAAGCATATAAAGTAAAACAAAATATAAAAGGGTATAATAATTATAGTATTATTATTACTAAAAGAAGAAAAAACGGGAAATAAGGAAAATTATACGTACAAAACCTAAAAATATAATACAAAAACGATAAAAGAAAAAAACGGCCCGTACTCCTTATTATTATTTTTACTAATTGCGTAATAAATAACGAATCCTACTCATCTAATATTAGACGGATAATAGATTCGGTTTACCTATTAGCCGTATTAATAACGGCCTAGGTAATTCCCACCCCTTCTACTCCTTTCTCCGTACTGGTAATTCTATAATAATGTTAAACTTCGGTATTTTCTTAACTAATATAAATTTAAGGGGAATATATCTAGAACGTTCGTACTCCTTCTACTAATTAATAAGGAACTTCTTCTTATAGTCCTTTACTATCTTCTCGTCTAAGTTTAATAGGATAAAACATTTCAATTATTTAGTATTTATATTTAGGGCGTTCTTCCTAATAATTAAGAATTCTACTACTTTACCCTTACGTTTATATATTTGTACGCAGTGGTTAACAATTTTCCTAAGGATAAAAGGCGTTTAATTATCTAATTCTATCTCTATTAAAAAATCCTCTTAACGCTCGAAAGGATCCGGCCCCTTAACTATCTTATATAATTAAGCTATAAATATAATATAATATAATCGTAAATCTTTAGGGAAGTCCAATTTATAAATTAAATAATTAACCCTCTTAATAATATAATAAAGATTAAATCTCAACGCTAACTACTTCCTTTTTAATTTCCCAAGCAATTTATAACCGTTCCCGAATCGTATATATATTATATCCCCGACCTCGAAGTTAATCGGAATATACTTTGTATTATAGCGCCTTTTTATTACTATACCCGCCTTATTAATTAATTTAATAACCTCTAATTAATACCCCGATTTTAGGACCTATAAAGCATCTACGCTCACGCCGGGCTTATCTTTAACGACGTATATAAGGATATTTAATATAAAATAGGGCTTAAAATTATATACTATTTCATTAAGGCTTATATTTAAAATAGTATATAAGGAATTATTAAATTAATACTAAATAACTAGTAGAATATTTATCTAAGGGGCGTCGGAAGTGGTATAGTAGAAATAAATAGCGGTTTCAACGGTTTAATTAATACGCTCGGATTATTTATTAATCTAAAGATAATATACTATAGAATATAATAATTTAGTACTATAAATAATAAAGATCTCCTTCTATATTTCGAAAATAAACTTTATATTACAATTACTAATAATCTATTACAAAATGCCCTAGTCGGCGAAATTCTAAATTCGTAGCTTTATAGTAACCTAATCCTTCGCTATATAAATAGAATGACCGGCTATTAATAGGATCTTCTTATTAAATTTATAAATATTAATATTTAAGGTATTTAGTATATTATAGCTAAATAGGGCCTAGAAGGTCCCTTTAACCTCGACCGAAGGTATATCGATTACGAAATTAGTAGTTATTATATAAAAAGGCTATAATAGAAAATAAATAAATTAAAATTTACCGGGAATAAACTAATAATCGGTTTAATATTCCTAATATATTCGGTAATAATTAACGTAGAAATAAACTTTCTAAATTTTACAATAGAAATAAATATAATTAAACTCGGCTATTATATAATTAATTCTAGTATATTAATATTTATTATATATTAAATTGAAGATTTTAAAAATATAGTTAAAAGGTAAATAGATTCTCTTCTCGTTATTATAATTAATATAGAAGAGAATATTATTTCGGAATTCAAACGGGCCGGCCGGTAATTAGCGGCGGCGGTCCGTATATCGGAGTGCCGAATTCGCCTTAAGAGCCGAATTTATTTCCGCCTAAGCTGTAGCGTAAAATATATTAATAATTTTTTAATAGCGCGAATTAATCTTATAACCTTCTACAATCTTAACCTTAAACTTTAGAATTAATATTAATATTACTAAATAGAAATTTAAGGCTACCGAATCTATCCAATTGGCCTAAATATCCTTTAACTAATTAATGTCGTCGTAATTAGTATACCGGTCAAATTCTATAGGGAGTTTAAATAGGGCGTCCGGAACGATATTTAACGGACCAAGGATATAGAAAACGTTTAACCGAAACTACGATACTCAATTAACGGTATTAATAAATTTAAAATTTGCCTTTACTAAGTCTATAATAATTAAAAATATATATTTGAAGATCCTTTTAATTAGCGAATAGTCGGTTAGAATAGTAATTAAGAATTTATTAAATTGAATTATTTTATACTACTTCTTTAAAGTCTAAATAACGGCGGTAACTTCGGCCTCGGTAGACTTATAATACTTCTCAGTAGGAATTATTTCTTTAAAAATAAAAGTAATAAACCGGATTCGTTTTATAGGGATATTTCGATTTAAAATATCTTTACTATTCTATACGTCTATAAGCTAGAAAGTTACTACGCCGAAACTTTATTTATAAATATTAATTTTGAAGAATAAGGGGTAAAAGCGATTATAATATTAAAATTTAATTTAATTATATAAATTATCCTATATAATTTTAAAGGACTTATACTCCTCCTCCGTCGGTACAAATTTAGTTCGCGCTATATATACCTTACGAACGTTTTTAGAAGCGTTCGTAGGGAATTCTCTTAATTCCCTACCTTGCCGAAACAATTCGGTTTTATAACGTTCGAGAAGAATATTCTTAATTTAGAATTATGCTATTCTAAAATAAAGTTAGCCTATTATATTAATATAAATCTCTAAAGCCTTTAATGTCTCGGGGAATTTAATTTGCTTAAAGGCGGTAATATAATTATTAATACGGCTAATACCTTTACTATCTACTATATAATTAAATAGTTTTATTAACGGGTATTCTATAAACGATTTGCCGGTACTAATATAAATATAGTACTTATTAATAATATTTAGTACAATTCGCAAATAGTAAAGATATTCCTCTTCAATTTTATTGAATATAATAATATTATTAATATAAATACGAATAAAGTACCGATACTTAAAAAAACGACAATTTATAAAGCGCTAAGTAAAAGCGGGCGTATTCTTAAACCCTATTAATATTATATTAGATTATTCGAAGCTATATAGGCTAATAACTACTATTCGATCCTTATACTTTAAATATACGGGCAATTAGTAGAAGAAACCGGATACGTCGAAGATAGAGAAAATAATATACCCTCCTATATTATTTATAATATTTTATTAGTTTAGAAGAGGATAAATATTAGGGATAATAACCTTGTTTAAAGGGCGAAGATTAGAGACTATATAACCCTTTCCTTTATATTAGACGATAAAAACAAAATAAGTAAGAAGAGCTAATTAATTTATAAAACTCATTCGCCCTTATATATAGAGCCGGTCGTAAATTTTATTAAGGAAAGTACAATTCCTATAGCTTAGCGGGTAGACTCGTACTTATCTCCTCTAATTCTACTAATTTTCTACTAAGTTAACCCTTATCTTCTCGTCTTCGGTTATAGGGATTACTCTTTAATCCCGGAAGATATTATAACTATTTACTAATTAGGTAAACTTCTTAATAAGCTTAGGCTTATTATAATAAATATTAATACCTTTCGCCGATATAGCCTCAAAGATATTATTAGGCTTATTAAATCCCTAAATTAGTAGTTTGAATATATTTAGCTTTTTTAGCGGTATTAGAGCGTTAGGATTAGCTTCCTATACTATTAGAGTAGACTAACGGTCTTCTTCGTCGAGAAATATAGCGTATTACTCGGGAGTGAGGCCAGCTTAAATAGCGGGTATAAAGTAGTCTAAATTACAATTATTAACTAATATGCCGAATTCGCCTCCTATATATTCGTAAATATAACCGACCGTCTTATAGGCTTTAATAACTAGTAATTATATAATTCGGTTTATAATAGTAATAAACTTAGCAATCTTATAAGTGATAGTGTAATTTAAAATATTATTATAATCGGCCCGAAAATTATATACCTTCGGGTCTAATTTCCGGGGGTTTTTCGGAAAATTAAAGTACTAGACCAAGATTTAAATCTTTATAAAAATTAAAACAACGACCTTTCTAATAGAGGTTACCTTATATAAAGGCACTTAATAAACCTTAGTATTAGCATAACTAAACTCCCCCTAAAATTAGGCTTACCTTTCGGTCTTAATTTTGCGAAAGGCTTAACTTTTTACCTTTATATTATATATAGAGCGGAAGCAGACCTCTTCCAACGTAAAGTTAAGGGTTACGCCGTAATTAATAAAGAAACGGGTACTTAGGAAGAGTTTAAGCGCCAACTCTAAAACGATATTAGTATAGATTAAGAAGTATCCGTTAATCTATATCCTATAAATCCTACCTCAAATATAGAAATCGAATTCTACCTACTCTATAATCTCCTTACTTCCGGAAATTCCGTTAACCCGAAAACTTAAAATAGGGAAGAAATAAGGGTTCTTAGCGAACTCGTAAACGAAAACCTTATTTATTAAAATATTAAAAGCACTTAAATCCAAATATATATTTACTTCAGGGCTATTAAAATCCCGATTAATAAATATTATAAAGTATATTATTTTCCGAAGAATATACGTAAATTTAATAACTAAAGCGGTATTTACTTTTATAACCTAACTATTTTAAAAGGCGAAATTAGCTTCCTCACTCTTATTAGAGGATTTACTATTAAAGGTAATTAAAATATATTACTCTAAGGATTTATCCTACTCGAAATTATTAAATTAAACGTCTTTATCTTCTAATTTATTAATAGTTAGCGCCTAATAGTAATCGGCCTAATTACTAAATTCCTCTTACGAAATAACGGATTCGGTAAGTAGCGGAAAATTATCTTTAGGGACGTCTTCAACATAAACCGCAAAGTTTACAATCTCCTCGGGCTTATCATCCTTACCTTCGTTAATAATAATATATTTAAATTCCCTAAATTCCTTTACCTTCTTCTTAGAATTAGGCGAATCGTTATAGAAATAAAAATAATCCTTATAGTATAGATTTCTATTATTATTAGTCTTCTATTAACGAAAATATTTATAATAACGACTTCGGCGGTTAGAACTACTTCGACGGTTATTATTATTAGACCTCTTATTCTAACGGCGGCGATTATTTAATCCTCAATTATAATAACCTCTACTACAATTTCGAAAGGAAAAACGGCTACGCTAACTATTATTGCAAAATAATAATAATTCTCCCCAATTAACTTCTTCTTTATTAGGGTTATAATTAATCTCTTCGTCCTCTTCCTCGTAATAAGCGGAAGGTTTTAATTAATAATCCTTCAACTTCTTCTACTAAGTCTTAACCTTAATATTTAACCGGCGGAAATATATCTCTTTAATATCCTCTATAGTAAATTCGTCTATTAACCCTTAGAATTCGGAATAAAGGCTTATATATAACTAATAAAATTGCTAATATATAATAGTATTACTTTATCGGCGGGAATAGTAGAATAATTAATTAATAAAGACGTAAATAAATATTTTATAAATATTACGAACCTCTATAAATCGGTTCTTCTACAACTATTCGGTTACTTCGGCTAATTCGATATTAAAATATATATTTATAAACTATAGTAAGATATCTAATAATTTAATATACGCCTTATAATTAGTAGTAGAGAGTTCCGAAGTCTACTATACTATAGTAATACCTTTTAATAAGTTTAGAAAGTAGGATAGGAATTTTTAAAATTAGTTAAGATTACCCTTAGTACTTTACTTTATACTAGCCTCCTAATTAAAGAAGTCTTAATAATAAAGGATTTTACCGACGTAGAAGACTATATATCCTTAATACTTATTATAAGGGGCATTAAACTAGAATATACTTATTTCCTATATTTTTTAATCGTTATTACCAAAACGGAAATTATTTAAAAGACTTATATTATAATAATCCAGATTAAAAAACGGTAAACCCGGAGGATTATTTAGCAGGCCTCCTCTAAGGAAATTAGGGCTATAAAAGGGTAGAAGTAAAGGACGTCTATTACTATTAGGATTTCTAGGGCTATTAAAGCTATTAAAATTATTAGGAGCGCCGGTTACCCTTTAGTAAATAGGAATATTACCGCCGCCGTTACTACTTATTCCGGTAATTAAAATTATTAAACCCGAAGGGAAATTAATTAAATAAGTAGGAACGTTATAATATCTATAAGGAAGTATACCCTATTTAGGACCGAAATATTTAGAATATCCAAATAGTAGAGGAATAATTCTATAAGGGTAAAGATAATTAATATAAGTATTAATATTGGCCTAAAACGGAAAATTAGGCGGGAAATTAAGATAAAATTTAATAGGCGGGAAATCTAGAGGAATTTAGGGTAATATTATTCTATAAACCGGTCTAAGCGAAGTAAAAGCGCCGGATATAATAAGTAGAGGAGTTATATTAGTAGGAGCCGCTCTAGGAGGAATAGTAGTACTACTATAAATAAGGAAAATAGGAGCGCTAGATTCTATATAACGAATACTAGAACCGGTAATACTGCTAATTTCGGTTTTAATAATAATTAAATCAGTCGAAGGGTTACTTAAAGTTTCTATTCCAAAATTCATTTTATTAAAAGTATTAAATAGTTAGCCGGGAATAGTAGAGTCGCTAGAAATATAATTTTTTATAATAGTATTAGAATTATTTTTCTTTATATTAGGTATAGAAATATTAGAATTAATTTTAGGTTATATTTTAACTTCCTATAAAAAAGCTTTAATAATTAAACGACGGTATATAGTAGTAAATTTCGGTATACGAATCTCGAATATATTTAATATTACTAAGGATAATAATATTCTATAGCTACAGCGTTTAAAGGGAAATAGGGAAATTGAAATAGTAGATTAAATTCTAATTCTTTTTACTATTTAATAATCCTTATCTATATTCTAGGCGTAGGAGCGGACTTTAAGAGCTAACTAAATTATTAATCTACGTAGAAAGTTTGCCACCCCGGATATAACGCTAATAATAAAATAGGAAACTAATATTAACGTTAATAAGGGAAATAATAAAACGATTAGTAAAACCGGGGATAATATAAACGAAAGGAGCCTTAACGCAGCCGGTATATCTTCTTTAAGGGAAGTATCGTCGAAAAAACCTCTCCGAATAATTCTTATAATATTAAAATAACTACAAATATATATTATATCTAATATACGTAAACCCAATAGCTTTCTAATACGTATAAGGTTAAAATAAAACTATTCTTCGGTAATAAAATAAACCGGGCCTATTTTTAAAAGGAAATTAATTCTAATCCAAATTCGGTCGACCTCCTTACCCTTATTAACCGCCTTTCCCTTGCCTTTAGGGTCGGTTTCGCCTCCGTAATATCGAATTATAATTAAAGAAGACGGATCGTCGGCGTAATAAATAATTAAGGCGGTTAAAAAAGATAATTTAATATAATATAAAATTAAAACCATTTCCCCAACCTTTATTCTATTTATCTTTTCTCTTATATCTTAAACCGTAAGGGTTTAGTCAATTTAATTATTCTTAACAAATTCGTTAAATTTAGCGAAAATAGAAATAAAATACTTCCGAAGGATATTATAATCGAGGGTCTAATATAAAAAACGGAAAAACAAATTACTATTATCGAATATCTTATTATTAATAATATAGAAATTACTATCGCCGGGCTTAAACTAAATTCTTCTACAATAATCGAAAGCCGTTAAATTATAAATATTAATACTCGCCTATAGGGGATACTTAGGATATCTTTTATAGAATTTATATAGACTATCGGCTCTCTTATTATTAGCTTCGGTCTAAATAAACAATATTTTAGCAATTTAGTAATACGGAACGCAATTCCGGAGGGACGAAGAAATAACGTATAAATAATTTATAAATAAATAAGTAATAATAATTAAAGTAAAGAATAATTCGATTTTAATACTATAGAAACTACTTATTACGAATTAGGGAGAATTAGGTTTATAATTACTATTCTACCTACTAATAAAATCGTTAAGAAATAAATTTATTTTGAGAGAAAAATCCGTTAGTAACGGATTTATTAAAGGGATTAATACGTAGCGGATTTGTTATAGAGGTAACGAATTCGTCTTAAAGAACCACGGTCAATTATAACCTAGAATTTGTATTAATAAGTAGTTTTATTAAGCAAATACTTCTGGTTGTAGATAATAATTGATTGAATAAGAGAGGAATTCGTCTTAAAGGAGACGAATCCGTCCCAGACTATTATTACTACCCGGAGCTATATCGGTAACTAACTATACCAGATTCGGCATAGCCAGGCACTAGTATGCTCCGGCCCAGTGCCTCCCGTACCGTAACACTCTTACTTTCTTTAGTAAAATCCTATTTATCTTCTTAGGAAAACCATTTTATTCTTTTAATATAAAGAATATTTAATTGGTATATTATTCCTTTATTATTTTTATTCTTCCTTTTTATTTATTAAGGAAATCATAGCTTCGTTAATTCTTTCCTTATTTTAATAAGGTAATTTTGATATAACGAATAGCTTTATAATTAAAAGTAATAAAATATTTATAATTATTATAAGGATTTATAGCAAGTAGACTACAATAGTCACTGCTAACCTTATAGTATTAACTATAATTTTATATAGTATTACTTTTAATACTTTTTTCTTTTTGTTATTTAATTATTTTAATTATTTAGAATAATTATTATTATAACCCTTTTTATAAGAAGTAATCGTATTTTTAATAATATTTTTAATATTATTCGTACTAAAATAAGTAGAATGCTTATATAGTACGTTTAAATTAATCGATTTATTATTAATCGATTTATTAATATTAATATATTTATTAATATTATTATTATTCTTATTTTGAATAATATTTATAATAGTATTATTCTTAATACTATTTTTTCATACGATTCTTTTTCTTCTTTACTATTAATATTAATAGTATTTATATCGCCTTTTAAATAGTCGATTATTGGGTTTTATAAATTAATCGGTAAAAAGTATAAACCGTTAATTTATATACTAATACTAAAGGTATTAGATCCGTTTTATATAATATTTATTTAGAATAATATTATATTTTCCTTCTAATGTATAATTATATATATACTTAATTTTAGTATATAATAATAATTCTTTTAAAAGCATTTTCCTATTAGAACCTTTAAAATATATAGATATATTTTCAATTTCTAATATAGGCTCCTTTTAAGCCTTAACCTAAGAAATTCCTTATTGGATTTTCTTTAATATATAATAGAATTCCTTTTATAAGGTTATATAAACCTTTGAACTAGAATTTACTATAAAATTTTCTTTTATAGTTATTTTTATCGTTTTATTAAACGAAACCTTAATATATATTTTTAGAAAGATTATTAAATAGCTTTTAATTCCTAAATTTAAGGCATGGCTATAATTAGCCTCTAGTTTCTTAGAAGGATTCTTTTTAATATTATTATTTTGAATAATATTAATATATATTTATGCTTTTTAACTATATTAAAGATTTATATATATATATATATATAAATATATATATTTACTTTATATAGTAATATAAGGATTTATTATAATAATAATCCGTTTAAGTTTTAAAGGATTTCTTAATAGAAACGGATTTTTATAAGAACTCTACAACGAGTATTTTATATCTTTTATATTTTTATAAAAGTATAAAAATAATTATTTTCTTTAATAAGATAAATAATTATAAAAATCGTAAAGATTTTTAAGACCTTATAATATATAAAGATTTATTATAATAATAATCTTAATAAGGTTTTAAATATTTTTAGAAATATTTATTAATAAGAATTATTAAATATTGAAGTCTTATTCCTTTTATTTACTTATTTATAAATGAAAGTATAAAAATAATTATTTTCTATAATAAGAATAATAATTATAATAATCTTATAGATTTTAGTTCTTATATAGGAATTATAAGACTATAATCTTTTAATTCTCTTTTAATTATTTATATAAAATAAATAATAGTATAAAATAATTATTTTCTTTAATAAGAATAATAATTATATAATAATTATAATAATCTTATAGATTTTAGTTCTTATATAGGAATTATAAGACTATAATCTTTTAATTCTCTTTTAATTATTTATATAAAATAAATAATAGTATAAAATAATTATTTTCTTTAATAAGAATAATAATTATAAAAATCCTTTTTTGATTTTTAAATTATATTTATATATAAGAACGTATAGGACTAAAGTCCTATATTCCTTCTTACTTATTTATATAAATAAACTAAGGAAATAATTATTTTCTTTAATAAGAAAATTAATTATATAAATCTATTAGATTCTAGATTCTTATTTTTATATAAGAATTTATAAGACTTATTTTCCTTTTAAGAATAATAATTATTAACGTTTATTCTTTAAGACTTTTTAAGTCTTCGTTATAAAGTAAAATATTTAATTTTCCTTTATTTATAAACGTGTAAAAACTATCTTCTTTTAATAAAAGAAATAGTAAAAATCTTTTAGATTTTTAATTCTTATTTATATATAAGAATAATTAAGATTAATATCTTAATTTCTTATATAAAGACTATAAGATAAATATCTTATATTTTTTATTCATTTTGTAAATGAAAATATATATAAAAATAATTATTTTCTTAAATACGAAAAATAATTACAAAATCTCTTTTTAGATTTTTACTTCTTATATTAATATATAAGAATATATATTAATTCTTATATTTCATTCGTATTCATTATACGAATAAAAATAATTATTTTATTAAATAATTATAAAAATCTTATTAGATTTTCTACTTCTTATATTTATATAAGAATATATATATACGATTAATATCGTATGCTTTATATTTAAAAATATAAGTATATATAGAAATAATTATTTTCTTATAAAATAATTATAAAAATCTATTCTCTTTAGATTTTTAAATCTTATAATTCTATATAAGATTATATAAGTGTAATATTATATATTCACTTATTTAAAATAATTATTTCCTATAATAAGGTAAATAATTATAAAAATCACTTTTGATTTTTAATTTTCATTTATATATAAATGAAAATTTATATTAAAATAATTATTTTCTTTAATAAAAGAAATAATTATAAAAATCCTTTTGATTTTTAAGACCTTATTTATTTTTATAAAGTTTTAAACGTAATTCTTTTATAAGAATTATAAGACAAACGTCTTTTTCTTTTTAACCTTTTTATAAATAAAGGTATATAAAATAATTATTTTCTTTAATAAGAAAAATAATTATAAAAATCCTTTAGATTTTTAAACTCGTATTTATTTAATATAAATAAGTATATTTATAAGACAAGTATCTTATTCCTTCTATTTATTTAATAATAAATAAAAGTATATAAAAAATAATTATTTTCTTTAATAAGAAAAGTAATTATAAAAATCCTTTTAGATTTTTAATCCTTATTTATTTTAATAAGGATATATAAGACTAATATCTTAATTTCTTTTATTTACTTAATTAGAAATAAAAGTATATAAAAAATAATTATTTTCTTTAATAAGAAAAATAATTATAAAAATCCTTTTTTAGATTTTTAATCCTTATTTATATATAAGAATATATAAGACTAATATCTTAATTTCTTTTATTTACTTGTTTAGAAATAAAAGTATATAAAAAATAATTATTTTCTTTAATAAGAAAAATAATTATAAAAATCCTTTTTTAGATTTTTAATCCTTATTTATATATATAAACAAGAATATACTTCTTAAAGAAGAAGACCCTTATTCTTTTTATAATAGAAAAGATCCTTAAATATTTCTTAAAGAAATAAATAAATATAAGAAAACTAAAGATATTTTTCAAAGGGTTTTTTATTATTCGAAGAGTTTTCGAATAATTTAGTAATTATTAGTTCTTTAAAAAGTTTTAGGGGTTTTTGAACATTACCGTTATAAAGCCGGTATTCGTAGATTGCTCTAATATAGCGGATTCGCATTAAGTAGGTTTATAGTAGTAAATTCGGGCTTATAACCTATAATTTCCGTATCCGTTAAGCCCTCGGTATATTCCTCAAGCGCGTCCGGCAAATTACGGCCGGTTTTACCTTTGAATATATTGTAAGGGAATAGCTTATATTCTTCGCTAGATACGTTTATTTTAATATGGGTTGGACGCGTAGGGAATACGAGGTTGTAGGATGTAAGTGTAGAGGGAAGTTGCAGCGGCGATGTAGAAGTGAGAGCGGAATGGCGTTGTAGAGAATGGGTTGCGGAGTGTAAACGAAATTTGGGTGTGACGTTAAACCGGTTGACAGTGGCAAAGTGGGGAAATTTACAGTCGAACATACAAGCCTCCGTATCCAGGTCGACACCCGGTGGTTTGTTCCTTCATGCGTCAAGGCCCGATCCATACACGGTTGCCCTGTCCTTTTTCAAGTGTTTTAATGTTTCGTCTCTCGAATACAATTTCCCCCCCTTCCACTACTTCTTCAACCACTCCTTTCGTGATACCAGTCCAGTGAACCATCCGAGATTTGCACTCAGTTGCAAGAGGTCGATAGCTATTTCACCTGCCCTGCGGCCGCATATTACTGCCCTGAGACATCAGGGAGAAACACCCTAAAACAGACGACCACTGTCCAGCGAGGTCCCCACGGCGGCCAACAACCAACCTTATCGACCTCTATCTACCTCGCTACCTTATACCTGCGACCGACCGACTCGACCCGTTTGCGACACACCTAGACTACCTACACTACCGAATTGAAACGGACGACGACTCCCGCCTCTTCACCGATTGTGCACCTGACTTGGTCTTCGTGCGCTCGAATTACGTCGATACCATACCCAACAATCCTCTTTGTTGTTGTACAAATCCTCCCGTCGATCCAACACTTGCCCGGACAACCTCAGCGACTGAGCGGCATCTCCGTCACGATATTCCCCCATGCAAACATAGTATAATAGCCGCCACCTCGCCCTCTGGCTGTCTGGGTGAAAGATAGCCTCAAATCACAGGCGCGATGGGGCTCATTGGCGGCATCTCTCCTGGAGGGAGCATTGCTGTAAGCTAAACACTCGACATGTTCGTTAGTCGACGACTTCTAATCTTCTATGCGCCACTACAGCTCGGAATAATAGTCGGCTTGATATCCACGAGCGTCCAGAGTCTCGGCCTCACGCTGCAACGAAAGTCACACATACTCGAAGATGAAAAGGGGCCCTACGATGTACGACGACCGCCATACCGAAGAAGGAGGTGGCAGGTAGGAATGGGCATGTTCATCATCTCCAACGTCATCGGGAGCTCGGTTCAGATATCGGTCCTCCCTTTACCGGTTCTCTCGACACTACAAGCGTCCGGCTTGGTCTTCAACTCGATTTGCGCCACCATAATTCTCGGAGAGCCGTTCACGAGGTGGTCACTATGGGGGACCTTGCTGGTCTGCAGCGGCGCAGTCCTGATCGCCATCTTCGGAGCTATTCCCTCGCCGGCGCATAAACTGAGCGAGCTGCTGGAGTTGTTGGGAAGGGGCCCCTTCGTGGCCTGGATGGTGTTTCAGGGCATCCTCGTGCTGGGCATTGCGATCGCGACAGATGTGATTAGCAACTTCACGAAGCTGATGCAGCATTCCCGGTTCCGCCTTGCTCGGGGTTTTGCGTACGGGTGCATAAGTGGCATCTTGTCTGCTCACTCTCTGCTGGTGGCCAAGTCAGCCGTCGAACTGCTCGTCAAGACTCTTGTGGACGGCGATAACCAGTTCGTTCACTGGCAGTCCTGGGCCATTCTCGTGGCCCTTGCCACGCTCGCTCTCAGCCAACTGTACTACCTACACCGCGGCCTGAAACTGGTTTCGACCTCGGTTCTATACCCATTAATATTTTGCATCTATAACATCATCGCCATTCTAGATGGCCTAATCTACTTTGATCAGACCGAGCTGATCAGCCCGCTCCAGGCGTGCCTAATCACCCTCGGCACCGTCATCCTTCTCACCGGTGTTCTGGCACTCTCATGGCGTCTCCACGACGAACAACACACCCCCGGCGTGGGACAGTCGACGCTTGCTCCAGGAATGGGCTTGGTCGAAGACACGGACGAAGACGACGACGAGGAAGCCCTCTTACTACGCTCCGACATCGAAGATGAGGAGGAACGCGTCGGCGTTCCCTCCCCACGCTTATACAGCTACAGCACCTTCAGCACCAGCCAATCCCGACTACAAGGCGACGGCACCTCTCAAGGCGGCGGCGGCGGGCCCGTCCTGGTGATAGCACCACCAAAGCGACAGCGTTCCTTAGCCGGCCAGTCGATCCGAACTTTACCTTCCAACCGATGGACCGAACGCGCCGAAATCTGGGACGAGCTCGAAGACCGCGACACGCCACCCGACCATTCCTCCCTCTCCTCCCCAGCTTTTCTCTCCAGCAGCAGGCGACGGTCCACCACCTTACCCGTTTCAAATCCAAGCGAGGGCACCTCCCTCCTCCACCCCCGCCGAAGAGAAGTAAGCGACGGCTACCAATTCGCTCCGCGAGCAGCCACCGATCTCGCCTCCCCCCGACGGAACTTTCGACGACGTAGACAGTCCACTGGTTTCCCGGGATTTATTCCCCGCAAGCCGTCAGCAACAACGGCACCGCGGAAACCATCAGGTGGTGGTTTGCAAGATATAGTCAGTGGATTCCTGAGAGCGAGGTGGTGGAAGAATAAACCCAAGACTACACTTGGGGTACCAGGGTTGAGGGAGGAGGCGATAGTTGCTGCGAGGGATAGGATATATGAAGAGGAAGGGGAGGGGTTGTTGGAGGATTATCATCAAGGGCAGGGTCAGAGTCAGGGGCAAGCTCAGGCGCAAGGGTCGGGGTCGGGATCAAATAGTGAGAGGGTATCACCGAGGAGTATGGTGGTAGATGAAGGACCAACAGGAGGGATAAGGAATAATGGGAGGCGCAAGGTTGATGATTCACCGGTATAGTAGACCGTGTGGTTTGGGTTGGCGCTTGGGTTTTGGCTTTATATCATTTTCTTCTATAGGTAGCAAAGGGGCTCAGGGGGTGAATATATCTATACCATCATAGACGTACGTCGTGCTTCGATTCTTCTTGCTGCCTTACCGGTGATGCTCCTCTCGGTGATGTACTTTCACCCTGACATTGCGAGTGCTATGATCCAACCTGGCTTAGTAGGACTTCTCTCTGTGTTGCATTTGTACGTACTTTTGACATCGTATTTTATCAGACCAGACAGACACTCAACGTCTTCACCTCCGCCGAAGGCCGAATGAAACTGAAGATGATATGAATTGATCTCAACGGGACACTTCTACATTTTACAGTGAGTAGAGTTCTCTCAAACCCAACAGATGATTCAATCGTTAGCATCTTCGCCATAAAGCCATCCATGGCATTTTCACAGCAAGAACATCGTCAACGCGCAAAGAAGGGCCCTCGTGAAAGGGATGTGATGAAGTAAAACGCTGGATAATACTCGCTAGCTAGGTATTGCTATCCTATTTTTGCATCATCATGAGAACGAAAGAACCAAAATGACAAAGCCCAGGAATCCACTTCTATGTACGCCGTGCACGATATCCGGTATGCCCGAACCCAAAGCTCAACCGATCTGGTGTTTATTGACTGTTGGCCCCCAGCAACGTATTGCAATTCATGTTGCCGTTTACGCCGACGTTCCCTGTCCCGGTAATTTTGAGAACACTCATGTAGAGAGAGTCAACCATTACCATTGCGGACGCTCTGGTTGTAGATGGATGGTATGGCTGGCGACGATCCCACCATGCTTATGATGCTAATAACGTTATTGATAGCACTGTTTTATATCTCCATGTCGCTCTCGACGATGTTACTGTGGACTAGGCGGCCGTCGTTAATCTTATACGTGGCGACGCAATTGTTGGCGATGGCCCTGCTAACCCTCGGTCTATGATGGAAGTTCCGCTCATAGTACCGCTGATATTACCGCTCAGGACCCTTCCATTGTCAGTGCCGTTGGTGAGCCCGTTGAGGAGGGAATTGGACGGGAAACTGAGGCGAGGGTTGAATGGGGTGTTGACGCTGCGGAAGACGAGGTAAGAGGTTGAAGTGCCACTGGGAGTTGACGGCATCCCCGAGCCTATCCAGGATCGAGCTATTCCCACCCTCATCCGACTCACCACTCGCCCTGGTGCGGCTGGTGTTAGGGATTTCGTTGACGCGACTGCCCAAGTTGGTGTTGCCGTTGATGTTGCCGTTGGTATACCCGTTGAAGTTACCGTTCATATGCCCATTCGTATGCTCATTGGTAAGCCCATTCATGTCCGTGTCCCCACTGTTGTGCCTAGCCAGATTCCTAATAACGGCATCATTAACCTCGATAAGGTTACCGTAGGTGTGGCCATTGGTATGCCCGTCGGCATTACCGTTCGCATGCCCATCCGTATGCCCATTCGCATGTCCGTTGGAAAGACCATTGGTAAGCCCATTCAGGCGCGCTCTTTCACCGTCGTACCCGGTCGGATTCCCATTGACGTTTCCGTTGTCCGAATACGCATCGTCTTCGTTGTAGAGAAATTGCGGATAATCGTTATAAAATGGTGCCGCCTGATGATGTTCCTCATTCCGAATTGCTTGAATCATGTCGGGAGAAAAGATACGGTATAGAGGCCGGTATAGAGGCCTGTCTCGATCCTTGTGCTCCTGATCTTCACTCGGGTACCGATACTCTGGTGTGTCGTACAATTCTAACTTCCACCTTTCGCATTGATAGATCACGCTCGCGATCTTGAGGAGTCTCTCTGCACAGCCGCGTTTGAAATGGCAGCTCTCTTGGTTCTGGAGAATGGGTGTCGAATATCGTTAGAGCTGTTTTGTTTCAAGTCTACATAGACTAGTCTTGGATCCTGATGGGTGATTGAGAAAGTTGGAAGGGTTGAAACTTACCCAGAAATTTAGACTATGAATCATCCGTCGAGTATCGCTCAGTGACAAGGTCATCCCGCTGAATCCTCTTGGCGATGCTTCTGGATTCTGATCCATACAATAATCAAACACTAGATGTCATGGCGGGCACAATGCCATGTGTCAGTAACCTTATCCCTTTATGCCGAGCACCAAATCAAGGACTTACAATGCGTAACAACGTCCCAAAGCTTGTTATACAACCGGTATAGCTCCATCCTCTTATTCATCGTGCTCGGGGAGTTGATCCGGATATACTCTACCTCCAATGCGACCGGCGGATAGTGCGCAGCCCAATCACAAAAGCGGCGAAGGAGCCGCCGGACTTCGACCAGTTCGAAATACTAATTGTTGGGCTCGACGTAGTCGTCGTCTTCGTCACCGAAAATGACCTTGAGTTGACAAAATCGCTGAGAGATAGCCAAGGAAAGCACTCCCAAGGAGCTCGGGACATCGCCGCGTGAGACCATCTTGGAAAGGCGGTTGTTAGGGGGCTGTGATGGGTGTATTGGTTTGCTTTGCTTGGTTCGTGATGATGGCCGGCTAACTCGAGGCTATACTCCAGTCGGACGGATCCAGAGTACACTGTGTTGTACTCCCAAGTGTCAGGAGGAGGTTTCCGTTTCTATCCAAACTTGCGATTGGTTAGCTGTCGATTATCACCCAAATGATTTGATGGAGGGTACGTCACTAACCAAGCTCTTTTCAAAACTCTTTGTACGAACTACTGTTTGGAATCAGAGCAATAAAGGTATGATAGCAGATTTTGATGTTGGATCTTCGACACCGCGTTGTCATAATCAGGCGGACATAAGCAAACGTCGTGTGGTGAAGGGAGGAAAAAGGACTCGAGGGTTCCAACAGGCACCCCCGTTGCTGTCTTTTGGAGCCAAGCATCATTTTCACACTCAAAGGGAAAGAACGGACGACAGGAGACGTAGAGATATGTGAGACCAGACACGGCAAGTTCAACCGGGCGTCTGGTGGGTATCAACCTTACTCGAGAACCAAGTTTACGATTCCGGTTCAGGGAGGAGCAGGCGAAGAGCCTTGAGCAATTAAACAAGGCAAGAGCATAGGAGTCCATTGTTAAGGTAGCCTGCCCGGCTAACAACACTGGCTAGAATACTAAGGCAAAACACGCTAATATTTGGAACGAGACCTCTTTGAATATAAACACAAAACCTGTGGAACTATTATACAACCTGACAATGACAAACAAGTAGTGGTGGAGTGATGCAAAAGTCGATTCTTGGCCGTAGTCTTGTCGGTGAGTGAGTGAGTGTGAGTGAGTGTTCTTGATGGGTATCATTTTTCTATCGGTGGATTTGAGAAGCGAGTGTGAAGTGGTGTTTATTAGACGAGGTAGGTAGGTAGATGTCCCTCATTTTCGCGAACCAGCCGTGGTACTGTATCCCAATCTAACCGGACCTCGCACCGAGTAGATGACCTCCAACAGCCAGCCGAGCAAGTATGTCGTGTGCGTCGAGGCGTCACGGGCTTTGGTGTGATAAAGATGTTATGTTCGAACCGCCCGCCGCCTTTCCTCTCACGGCTTCCCGCCCTGCGGTCTGTTTGGTTCGTTCCCTCCGGTGTGGTCCATCCGGGACTCTTTCTTTCCCAGTTCCTCGGTCAAGGTTTCTTCCTTTTCCCTTCTCTTCCTTCCGTCCGTCATGAAGGGCAACAAGCCAGCATCATCGCGCGCGCAAGGCAGATTCGTGTATGCTGATATTTAAATCCCGTCGTTCCCTCGCTTGCGTAACCCTCTTCAGAATCCAACAACACCACTCTTCTCGTCGATGTGACGGAAGCGCTCCCTCTCCTTGCGCTCCTTCAGCAGACAAGCGGTAGCTATGATGAGGACGGCGTCGATACCGACCATGCCAAAGACTGCAGTAAATATGTTGTCGACCAGGACGTTGGCGAAGGAGGTGATGGGGGTCGCACAGGAGCGCATGAGCGCGGCGGCGGCTGGGCTGGAGCAGATGTCGTCGGTGATGAAGGCCGGTGAGGTGCTGTTGAAGTAGCCGCAGCATTGGAACTGAGGTTCTTGTTAGTATAAGTGAAGTTGCAGGTGAGGGGATGGAATGGATGGCATACGGCTGACTGCATAAGCTGCTGGATCTCAGGAGTCTGGCGGAAATACAGCGGCGCAAAGTCCTCCTTAGTCTTGAGGGTCAGGATCCAGAGATAGAGACCCATGATGAGGCTGAAGAGGCCGCAGACGGTAGCCATCCAGCCGCCCATTTTGAGCCATCCTCGCGCGGGGGTGATGACACCGGGGATAGTGAAGAGGAAAGTGACGAAGATGAAGACGGCATTCACGATACCAGCTATATCAAGGTATGTTCCGTTAGCGATATGAACCATAGGTCAAGCAGCATTTCGACATGAAGTCACGCACCTGTGAGAGGGAACCTCTGGTACAAGAGGTTCCTTGCTGCTTGATGTCCTTCTGTAGGGATCTCAAACTGGATGTTCTGAACAATGACGGAGAAGGCGATCATGAAGATGCCCATCAAAAGGAAGAGGCCATCGGCGACCACATAGGCGAGAAGCACTTTACTCATTGTATTCTTTTCAGGTGTTGTCTCGTGTGTTTGTTGTTGATGAGCAGCCTCGACATAAACGACTCGGCTGCCCCCTCTAACTCAGTCCGAGATAGTATTCGTCTCACGGGCTCGATAGAGTGTTTTCTTCTAGTGTTCAATATGAAAATGACGGCCGGCGTCTTCGTTCGGAATGTCTTCGTAGTAGTGAGAGACTGTACGGAGCATAAAGGAGCGAAAGATACTACCGGTGAAATCGACCTGCAATTTCAATCGCGGATAAAAGAGAGTGCCAAAAGGCAAAAAAGAAGCGAAAGACGGACTGGAAAATGGTATAATCTTTTGGTGTTTACCAGATCATGACATCGAAAGGAGAGGTCGATGAAAACGACTACCTACCCGCCTAGATGACGAGTAATGGAAAATCCGGAGAAGGGCACGGAAAAACTAAGCGATTCTGGGCACAGCCAACCAGGGCAAAAGCCGATACGATCAAGAAGAAAAGGAGAGAGTAGAGACGTTCCAGAGCCCAGACACGGGCGAAGACAGGCCAGACGACGGGGGGCATCCCACTTGGCGATGGCTTCAGGAAACAGAAACGACGGAACGATGTTACTGTAAGGAGATGAAAAGTGCGGGCAGCACTACCATTGCGCGAGTCGCATCGGTTGCTTCAGACCGAGATGTTGTAGGAGAGTTGCCTGTTCCTGACATGAGTCGTTTCAGATGTCGTTGGGTGACAGGCTTTCGCAGGGGCCTGGGCGGTTGAAGGGTCGTTGCCAAGACTCGCGGCGTTTAGGGACTCGTCCAAAAGCCCATATGCGCCCTGTGCTGTCCCTGGAAGAGGATGTTGAGGGCGCCAAATCTGGACGAATGTCACCAATCTGAGGACGGGAGTGGTGGACCATCAAAAATCGAACGACAGAACGTCAACATAACAAAACCTCAAACAGGAGGCCTGCTTCATCTTTTTTTTCAACCTTTGGACTCTCCTCTTTTTGTTTCCTTTACCCTTTCTTGACTATCCTAAACTTTTCTCAATGTTCGAAACGCCACCAAACACGGACGCTCGAATGCAAAGACTTGAAAGCCGAGGCTGGCCTCTTTCTTTGTCTTTTTTTCAGGTTGCACTTAGACATTGGTGGCGACGGTCTCGACAGGGTCATTCATGCGAACACAAACAACTACCGCCGACCTTGTTGTGTAGCAGCTGGGCGAGATGCTGCTACGATCCGTACTCCGGACTGTACGCCTTCGAAAAAAGGTTCACAGTTACACGGAAACTGCACCGCCGCGACGACACCGCTCTCACAAGACTCTTGACTTGAGCTCCGAGTAGATGGCATATCACCAGCGTTGCCTCTGACCGGTTGGCATCTGAACATGTCTTTGGATCTCGGCACGGATTGCTCTCTGACTTTGTCAGCCATGATTCTCGTCCTTGGGTCAAGAAACCAAGCCGTCTGGAGTTGAGACTGGCTTTAAGTGGTTGCGCTGATTGGCGCAGAGTCATTGCAACAACCCTCCGTACGCCGCAGCCGCAAGATATGACGGGGCTTTTCTTTGATTCTGTGCCTCGTTCAAAGATCAGCAACCGGACACGCCGGGTTGACACTGACTGTACCAGAACAACTGCGAGCTGAATCGACTCCAGTTGGTGTCTTTGTGTGGGTTTCGTTTTGCTCACGAGGCTCTGGCAGGTGTGACTTGTAGGTGGCTAGGTGACAGTCAGCAATATGTAGCCATCAGGAGAAGTGTAGAACACTCGTCTTGTTGATTTGCTGGAGATACTTGACCGCCAACTTTCAGCTTCAAAAGCCAAAGGATGGGCATCGACTCGCATCGACTTCAGTGGGTCAAAGTCATCGGCAAAAACTCCCGTCTGCAACGTCCGGTCGAATGATCGGGTTTGTTTTGTTAGCGCGCCCGGTTTCCAGTCCCTAGCAACCAAGTGGAATTTGAAGGAAACATGAAGGCAGCTTTTGATGTAAAGTCATTACACTATCAACTCGGCTATCCATAAGCTTTGCGGAGTATCCAAAGACACCTCGGTCATTGTGTTTTTTGGTCGACACTTTTCACTACCTGGGCTTGTGATGGCACACTGACTGAATTTGTGAAGCCTGGTATTTGACCGAAAGGGGAAATCTGTTGGCTGCTGCTGCCGGAGCCCGTCCGATGGCGTCGGTTGTCTCGGTGGCTTCATAGCGGCGCGGGTAGATTCTGGTCAGCAAGGCATTCCTTCCTTTCCGGGCAGTGGGAGACTGGCACTGGCGAAGACGAGACGGGGCAAGTCTGTCCGATCAGGACAGGCTGGTGTCTGCAAGTGCGCCCGTGTCTGCCTGCCTGGAAAAGCTCAATTGCCTGGAGCGTGCCTGTGCCCCTCCTTCCCTGCCAGCCGAAGGTTGCCCACGAGCCCACCACCCCGACGCGGAGACAAGGGGGCCCCACTCGTCAGGCCGTGGCACCAGCCAATCAGAAGTGGCTTTGCTTCCGTAAGAAGAAGCTGCTGCTCATTTCCTGTTTTCAGCAACACTTGACCGTTTTCGATCACTTTCCTCCGCACTTTTCTCATTGTTCGTCCCTGCCAGCCATTGTCGTTCATCGCTTGCAGCTGTGTCTTGTCTCGTGCAAGTGCCACCGATTCGTCCTCTGATTTCTCTCTTTTCGATACCTAATTGGCTTCTAAAGTTCATGATTTGACAATGGGAGTTGAAGGTCTGCGATGATGGCATCGTCGACTTTTCCGTCTTCGCACTTTGCTGGCTGTCAGTTTCCTGTTCCTGAACTGCCGTTACTTTCCGGGCCCCTCATCCCTCGTCCCATCCTTCAGCCTACTGCTGCATGCCATCCACACCTTTCCTATCCAAGGAACTTGTCAAGGCACCTGGCTTGCCCGGCGGCGCTCGTGAAATCGATTATCGGCCATGGCACAGATCTCACAATTTGAAGGGAACTGTCATCTCTCTTGACACTGTCACTTCACTTCACCGAGTCGTTTGTCAACACTCACGTTATCCATTGTTCCATCCTCTCATTAAACTCTGCATATCTCGGAGCCTCTCCACAACTCATCCCCCAACCCGGCCCCAAATGTTGCTTGCTAGTCAAAAGCTTGTCAGGGCAATCTCTCTCAGCTCGACGCTCTCTCCAGCAACCAACAAGCAGCGGCCGGCGGGTACACAGTCGGAGGCCCGCCGTCTTTGCACGATGGCTTCAGTCAGGTCCGAGGTGAGGTTACATTGTCGACCCCAGTTCTTCTTCCCTTCCACTGTCTGAACCCACAAATCCTCCTCACACGCAATCACGCGCTATCGCGCACCCCCGCTTTTCCCATCCTTGCAGGCCCATGCCTTCACCAATCTTCAACCACTGCGCGCGCGAGCCTCTCACCCCGGTCGTCCCAGGGGGTGGGGCACCAGTGGGCAACAAGGGCAGAGAGAGCGGCACAGTGGGAACAAAGTTGAGCGCAGTTCGTGGGCAACTCCACCGGAACGCGGCCCAGCAACACACTCGAAGCTCTTGTGGCATCTTGCAGTTCCAGCCCATCATCACAGCTCCCCGAGGCCCCCTATCTCTCTGCAATGGGGGGGGGGGGGGGGGGGGGGGGACACAGCAGCGACATCCTCGGCTATTCCNNNNCCCCCCGGTTGGGGGGGGGGGGGGGGGGGGGGGGGGGGTCATCCGGACTGACACAATCATGAATTTCCACCTGCTTGCCTCTCTAGACACTTCTCGGGGCCGATTACGCTCTCGCTCGCTCTCGCCAACCCAGAGACAAGCAAACTCCCCTGGCCCCGTGCCTAGCCGGCCCTATCAAGAAGATGGGTAAAGGTAGCATGGTGTTTTTCTGATCATCAAGGTACGCTGGCCGGTACGGTAGTAGGACCCGTAATACTTTTTACTGTATCACAAATGAACGGCCTACATGAACTGTCCGAGCGTTGAGGATGCTGCACAGTGCACACCGAGGCGTTTCGTGGGGCGTGATTTCGTTTGATTATCGTTCCGAGAGACTGGAAGAGTCAAACCAAAGCGGACGGACGGGAACATCCAGTGCTACTAAATCCGTTGCGCGGCTGTCCATGGGAGGCAAGATTTCCCGTCTTGCCTCCGCCTCGAAAAATCAAGGGACTTCCAGATATTAGGGTAGCAAAGGGCTGCAGAACGACATATTGCAGGCGGGATAATCATCAGGGAGCATGCGCAAGTACGGGGTATCGACAATCAAATCGAGATCGTACAAAACACACTCTACGGAGGCACTGACAGCGGGTAATTAACAGATCTTGAACACCACCGCCAGACCGATGACCTCCCAACAGATGCGTCATCCATCTGGTTCGATAGTTCGATGGTTCTCATTCTCGACCTCGAACGGCATACGTTATCCAAAAGAAAAAGAAAAAGAAAAAGAAAAAAAAGAGTAGACATCATCTGTCAAACCAAACTCGGCAACAAACTCATTGGACGTCACGGACCCCTATGTGGTTCCGGGGCCCTTTGAGAACCCTTGGAGGTGGTGTGGGCTGGCCTGTCCTTGGCAGGCCTGGGAAGGGTTGGAAAGAGATGGGCTGGCTACAAGCTGGCTGGCTGGGCTGTCGCGAACTCTTCTCCCCATGCAGAAGATGGCCCAGCAACAACCATTGAGATTGCTATCCCAGATGCAAGTGCCCTGCCGGATGCCTTACGCGAAAGAAATAGCTGCACTGTTGACTCTCGCTTCTCAGTGTTCTCATGCTCCTGTCATTTCATTTTCCACCATGGAGTTATCCGCGCACAACGGGTTTATGTCTCAGTTTTCGAAAACGGGAATTACAACAATGAGGCTGGTAAGGAAAGAAGAAGAAAAACAGAAAATCAAGCGAGTCCGTTGACCGGCTACCGCCGCCGCCGTCGTCCGTCCGGGTACGCCTATCGCTCCACCGAGCCGGCATGCCCTGTGGTAGGAAGCATTTTTAGTGTCCAAAGTTGCCCGGTTGCCCTACGGAAGACTATGAAGGAGCACTGAGCGTTTCGTGGTATTGCCTTTCGATGCCCTGTATGTTTTCCCCCGCTTCAGCTTCATTCAAGAGAAAAGAGACTGATGATTTACGCTCATCTGTGGCTTTGAAGGCTGATCTTTTAGCAAGTAACAAAATTGCCCGTAAAAACGCTCAGAAATATCAACGATTTGTCACTGCACCGCCCACACTGCATCTTCCGTCCGCTCCAAACTCGGATCTCAAACAGCAACTCGGTCACAGTCGGTCTTCATCTGATATGCACTGTGCATGAGACTCGTAAGTGGGCAGGCAAAAAGGCACAAAGAGCACCGGACGCCCTCAACGGCCCCCCTGCTGACGAAACCCTGGCTCCTGGACCCCAAAGACAAGAAAGCAGCACAGTGATTTTCAGAACAGCCCGCGCCGCCGGTCGACAGCGCCATCGTTGAGAAAAGGGACCTTTCAACCTCGAGTTCGTGCTTGTGTGCTTGGGGAATCTTTTGGGGTCATCCAAAGTCACCTGACAAAACTAACCTCTCTGGCTCTGGTTCACGAACCACGACCAGGGACTGCCGCTCCGATGCTCAGGGGAACGGCGGTTGAAGCGGAGCGGCGCCGTTGGAGGAGCTTCGTTCCATTCGTTCTCTGCCCGCGGCGAGAGCAGAGAAAGGTAAGGTAAAGTAAGCAATGAACGAACACCTCCATCTTCTTGACCCACGCCATACCGATTGCGCAACCCGTAGGTAGGCATGGCAGGGCATTCCAGAGGCACGGGCACGGGGACTTCCAATTCTCACGATACATGCCTTTGCTGGGAGAGAGAAGGTACCTATACAGTATCTATCATAATCTCCTCAGTGCCGCTTGGCTGGGCTCTCCTCCTCCTCAATGTCAATGTCCCCTAACATTGGTTTCACCACTGCAAAGTACTCTTGTTTCGTGCGCCTCGGAACGCGACAGTATCTACTTATTTCTGCAGCCACTATTGTAGCTAGGCAAATTACCTTATCCTGGTCATCACAAGTTCGGTGATGGGCACGCAGGGCAGGCGACGGACGGGTTTATCGAGGATTCCCGTCGAGGGTGAGTGGGCTACATGCCCGTGTGGAAAAGGTGAGATAGGAAATGGGGCTTAGGCATATGTAATGAAAAGGGGAAGTCTGGCGTTTGAAGGTGGTGGATGGTGGTGGATGTTGGCCGGGAACGCGAGCGAGAGCTGCAGCAACAGCTTTCCACTTCTTCCATCCTGTCCATCTGTGTGTTGTGTTATTCTCTCTCCGTCCATCACAGTGGGCATTTCTCAGTTTCCTGATGGAGCGCTTGCAAATGCTCCAAAAGAATGGGGCCCGTTCGGGCAAGCTTCCCTCCCAAGCCAAGTGGAATCCATGGCTCCATCGTCGAGTCCGGGTCCGTGCGACGACAGGTACGGGCAGGTGCCTTGGCCCTATGCTGGCACGTGCGCGTACTAGGTACCTAATACCCTACCGCTCCCACCTTTTTGAGCAACTCGCACCTTTCCTCTCTCGGACAAACTCTTGAAGCACCAAGCAACCAACCTCCTTCGACCTTGCAGTGTGTGTGCGAAGTGCAGAAGAACAGAACGACTTTGAAAGAATCCAGAGAGACGACCGTTGACTGTTAGTCGCTTCCCTCCCTCCCTGCCATCTCATTCTTTTATTTTTCTGTTTTAAACCGTGGCCCGTAGCGCCTGTGGTGGAAGAGGACGGTGGCACCAGGTTTCGCTATCCTCTTTTCAATCACTCCGCAGTCGCCCAAGCCCATTCCAGGCAAGATTGTCAAGCTGCACCGACGAACTGCGACTGACTGACATCAACAGGGGCAGAAGGGAACCAAAGACCACCCAAAACGTGCAATTACACTGCAATTTGACAGGTACGGTACAGGTTGAGGTAGGTACACGGGCACGCAGACACACACAGCAACAATCTGCCTTCTCTTTCAGCCGCTTTCCACTTCCTCGGTTTGAAAGCTTCCACTTCTCCTGCCTCACCTTCCCATAACTCATATCCACGCCGCATCACAATTCCCGTTCTTTGGTCCCGGCTCCAGTCCAGCCCAGTTATCCGCCCGTTCCTTTCTTTCACTGCCAGGAATCACACTTCCACGTCCCTTCCCTCCGAACCTTATCCCGAATAACCACGGTCAACCACCGTTCAACACTACTGCACAAAGCTTCCAGGTTGCCCAGCCTCGAGCTTCCCATCCATCCCAGGCCCCATCTCATTCTCCAGAGACCCAGAGACGTTCGGCTACTAGTCTACCGTGTGTCTCGCACTGTCGCTCACCCACCTCTTTCTCACTGCAGGTCGATTATCAGCGGAGGCCCCTTGTCTGGAAAGATCCATCCTCTCCAGCCAATCAGTCACTCCCCAGTGCACACTCCCCCGCCGTACGGATTACATACATACATACTTTTACCACTGCTCACTGGCACGCTCGTGGCTCCGCGAAATACCTGGACCGTCCACCCCCAGCAACCTACCCCCCAGGCTCAAGAGCAGTCAAACAAAGCAAATAAAAATTAAAAACGTGATTCCTCGCTTCCTTCCGCCGTCGGCACACACCAGACTCAATACAGTGCAGCGCCCAACCAGGTTTCTGCGACAAAAGGCAGCCTCTCCGCACACTCCAGATCAAGCCTAGGCCATCGGCACAACGCTCAAAACAGCATCTCCACCAATTCTACCTTTTTCAGCATCTTCGTGGTACCTTGAACCTCAAATCCCAAAATGGCCGACATCACCGATCAGCACGAACAGACCTCGCCCACCGAGCTCGACGAGGCGCATGCCGTGGGCAATGGCAATGTCAACAACAACGAGCCCCGCGGTGTTAAGCGCGCCCGCCCTGCCACGGCCGATGACGATGATGATGACGACGAGAAGGGCGGCCGCGAGCGCCGCAAGATCGAAATCAAGTTCATCAGCGACAAGTCACGTCGCCACATTACCTTCTCCAAGCGCAAGGCTGGTATCATGAAGAAGGTACGTTTTAGGCCCTGAAAACAAGCTGTCTTGACGACAAATTTGGACATACGCGTTGGCGCCGGTGGTCCATTGTCCGTGTATTCTGTGTATCTACGCAACATGTCACTAACATTGTTCTTGCTGCTTTTAGGCCTACGAACTTTCCGTATTGACAGGAACCCAAGTACTGCTACTCGTTGTTTCGGAAACCGGCCTGGTCTACACCTTCACAACTCCCAAGTTGCAGCCTCTCGTCACCAAGGCCGAGGGAAAGAACTTGATTCAGGTATGGGCTAGATCGCGCCTTGGTTCGCATTGAACTTTTCTGACACTCTTTCTAGGCATGCCTGAACGCTCCCGAGCCCGCGTCCACCGAGAATGGCGTGGACGACTCTAATGCGGTCGACTCGCCCGAAGAGCCCTCGAGCGCCCACCTGCCTCCCCAGCAAGGCCGACCTGGCATGCCGCCCCAAGGACACATGCCTCCCAACTACATGCCCAGTGTCGGCGCAATGGATGCCCAGCAAGCGCAAGCACTGGCGTACACAAACTACGTACAACAACAAAGAGGTGGCCAATACATGCCTCAGCCTGGTCTGCAGCAGCACGCCGGCCACCAGTCATAATAATACTCAGGGTCGGCTCTTTTCATGACTTCAGCTTGCGCGATAATACCCAGCATTAATGCATTCATGAAGTGTCATTTCCCCCATTCGACTTCGTTAGGGTGCCCCTCGTCGTTACGCACGAGGGTTATGCCAGCTCGGCGTTCAGTTGGGGTGTTTGATACTGTTTCTCATCTCTTTCTAGCAACTTCTTGACGGTCCTTTCCCTCAGTTTCGAGTTCCACGGAATTCATCTCATACCCTCTATATCCCAACTCTGCCGTCCGTGGGGGCAGGGTTAATCGGTTAAACTACATGATTGGTTTGTGTTTGGGGCAGCAAAGGTTGATTTGCCCTGGAGACCAGTGAGCATTTGGGCCCGTGAAGGGTGGTACATGCGAGCATTCGCAATGGGGCGGGGATCGGTAACGGTGTGATGTACAAATGGCAATGTCATGGGATAAAGGGGAGGCTTATGTGCGGATGAGACGGTGGCGTCGGCTTGGTGGTGAACTTGGCGGCTCGCATTTTCTGCGTTTTCTGGCCAGAAGCGGTTCTCGACGTTTGCTTTGGTAAAACAAGGTTCATGTCAGGGGGCGAGGCACGAAGTTACGACCCATGAACGCTCTACGTTTACGAATCGAACTGCGTCAACAATTTGTTCAATTTTTGTTCTAGTGTTCGGCCTTGCTACGGGCTGATACTGGCGTGGCTTAGTATGACAAGAAACTGTCTGCTTTCTCCGCTTGACCATCATCCTCCGCCGCCTTGGGCCCCGTTCGATTCGGTTTCTGGTGTTCTATGGCGACTCTTGGCTGCGTTTGCTATGCTCCAGGAGAAGAAGACGGGTGGTTTCGTCTCTTGGACCTTCATCCTTTGAACGTGTCCCCTGTGTTAGGCGGGAGACGATATGGGGAAGAGGACAAGGACATATATGGGGGGGTTTGATTTTGCGGGGAAAAGAAAAATGGTTTAACCGTCCACCTACTTGTATGATATAGCGATGTTCCCATTTTCAAAAGCCACAATATCTTCATGTCACATTTTTGTGTTTTTAAAACGAACAGATATCATCCATCCACTGCCAGTGTGACCTATCCATTCCGGGATGAACATCAAGATATCGAGTTTGACTAAGAATCGGATGGATTTGTCCAAGACAGGGAAGGCTCGGTGATCAGACCACCAAGCTTTACCCGTTTTCGTGAAATGTCTCTCAACCCAGCATACCCAGAATGTTGGTTTCCACCTCGAAATACCAAAGGAGGAAAGGTGAAGCGGGAGCGGGAAATATTGGATCATGGATCACTCGACGAAAAATTCAGCCCTACCCGCGCTGCCGCGATGCCGGCAGGAAGTCGGCCTTCGGGCTTCTACCCGTTCGCGGATTTCCTTTCCCGGATCGGATCCCGCTCGGGAAGGAATCTATCAATCGGTCCCGTCTCCAGAAAAAAAAAGCTTGTTGACTTCCTCATGCGTTGCCTTTTTTGTCTTCTGAGAATTTGTTAGGCTCGACGAACAATGCCCGACTTCCTTGGAAGTCGTTCTGCGCGTTCTTGGCTCGCGGTTCGATGTCTTCTTTGGGAAATATCCTTTTGGGAAATTTTTTTCGCCTCCCCCACACTTACAAATCCGAGGATCAGGAAAATCGGACGAAACAAAAACTGCACATCATTTGACATGCTCGACAGAGTTCCCCATACTCCATAATGCCATGGCCGAACGAACGTCGAATGCCTGGGGTGCCAAATGCACGACATACTTGACAAAGCAGCAGCAGCAGCAGCAGCGATGACGTGCCTTTCCTTCCCTGCTTGCTTCCTTGCTTGCTTGCTTTGACAGATTGGCAGGTTGATCCACATTGCTTGACGGTCACAGGAACAGGGCAGCGCATTCACATTCACATGTGGACATGGCAGCAACGGGAATGTGCAAAACTGCAGTGCGGAGAGCAGATACGCAGATAGAAAGCACAGATAGACGTGCAAGGCACAGGGATGAAGCTAAACCGTTGTTGGATTAAATCCGAAAAAAGTCGCAGGAGCGATCAACGACGTCATTTCTCAACTTCAACTTCACACGTCCTGGTGGGGAAACAAGAAACGGCGGGTCTGTTTAACAGCCACGGGGATTGATGTTGTGCATTGTGGCGTGATGGAAAGGAGGAGCGGAAATGACAAAAGAAGGATGAAAAGTAACGGCAAGGAAATAAAAAGAGAATGTGCAAAGAAGAAAAGAAATAAAGGGGGGAAAAAATGACAAAAAAGAAGAAAAAAAGGAATTGCGAGATAAACGAAGCAGGGCAAAACCAGAAGATAACACTAACACTAACCGTGGGAATGAGAAATACGGTACGCCAGGCAAGAAGAGTGGAATAAGTGAAGGCAGAAAAGAGACAAGAAAGAAAAAAAATGGAAAATGGGAAAAAAAAGAAGAACAAGAAAGCAACAACACAGAGAACCAAACCTGATATGGAAAAAGAAGATAGAACGAAGCGTTTTTCAAAGAGTAAGCCAGACGGAAGGAAACAAACCGACATCCAGAATATAGAGAATTTTGACGAGAACAACCATCATGATTTAACCTTCTGTCAAAGAGTCAAGACATCTCATCTCCCCTCGCCTCTGCTCGTCTCATCCCCTTCGCTTTACAATAGTGTCCTGTCTTGCTTACCCTCGACCGACGTTATCAGGCTGTATCAAGCCCCCTTTCTAGAATCCGGTTACTCGTTCACTCAACAAAACTTCCAGTTCAGGGAGGTGCGTGGGATAGTGTGTGTGTGCTGGTAGTGGTCTCAAGCGGTATGGTCCTGAGACGAAAATGAAGATGAAGATGAAAATGAAGGTGAGGCATGGCTGGATGAAAACGGTGATGGTATCGGAAGACTCTCGATGTTCTTTCACAAAAGGGAACATAAGTGGTGGTTGAGTCTCTTTATTCCTCCTCTCCCACTTTCCGCTTCCTGCCACGGAAAGGAGAGACATAGGTGCTAAACATGTAGTAGACTAGCTACATAACTCAACCGATTTTCTTGCAACTTGCCCGCGAGTTGCTTTCCTGTCTCTGCGACTCTGTGCTTCTGCGGTAAAGACTGGTTGACCCTTGATGGGTACTTGGTGAGTGTGCTGCGTTTCCAAAAGAATGCTGTTATTCCAAAAGAGTATGGTGTACCCCGTGAAAGCCATCCGTGATACCCCTAAATAATTCTCTGTTGCCCTGATGATATCCTTCCTAGGAAAAGCTGTACGTCCCGTCCAAGTTAAACCTTCTCGTCCAGCGAGGAGATTGTGGTGCTTCGAGACCGAGCCGAGTGACAACTCAGCCCTACGGGTTCCGGTGGGCATGGTTAATGCCCGTTGGCGGTCCCGTTGGCGTGACCGTTGGCGTGGCCATTGGCATGTCCGTTCGCGCCGCCGTTGGCGTTGTTCGTGCCAAAGGCAGGGTCCGTAGGGGGCACAAGATCTTCCGGCGTATAGGGACGCGGCTCAGCTTGCACATGCGTTTCGTCCCGAAGGTCCTGTAGATTCATGCTCCGAACTAGGACCTCGTAAACCTCTCTGGATGCGTCTCTATTATTTTCAACCTCTCTCGAGGTGGGAAGGGAATATTCCATCCTCCCGGGTATCTCGAATCGATGCGCCTCGCATTCATAAACCACCTGCGCAATCTTGAAAAGCAACTTAGCACATCTTTCCTTGGGACCTGCGCTGTATCCGTTCTGTACAAGTTTGGTCCGACGTTAGATCTGTGATCATGGCGACTTGATTTAAAGTGAATAGCTGGAGATATCTTGAACAGCTTACCACAAGGCGTTGAACTGCTCGTCGAGCATCGCTAGGGGCCACGAGAGACGCCGTGCCCCTGCCTTCTTCCACAGCATAGCCGTTGGCTTCGAGATATACTAAATGCGGTTGTTAAGTCCTTTGTCAATATTTTAATTCTTGATCAAAACAAAACGCATTCTAATCTTTGAGGGGGCGTGACTTACAGTTCATAAGAACATCATAGAGCTTGTTGTAGAGCAAAAACAGATGCCTCTTCTTCGACCCCGATTGTTCTGAAGGTCTTGAATCGTATTGCCGACAGGTTGTCACAGGGTCAAACGCTCTCAACCAAGCCAAAAATCTTCTGTTTAACCTCTCAGCTTCCGCCCTGTGATACCGCCATTCGTCGTCGGTATCGTCTTCATCGGCCTCAAAGACATAACCAAGATCTCCGAAGGTGCACCTAACTCTCATAGAGAGCACGCTCATATCTCTTCTCCCACGTGGATCAAGTATGTCGGACATATTGAATAGTGCTGTAACAAATCTGGGTTGTATGGCGTGTATGTGAAGGGCAGTGATGGTAGTGATATGCTTGATGTTGTGATATAGGCACTCAAGCGAAGCTGACGATACTGACCAGGAAATGCAGAACCCTCTTCCCTAGGGCAATCCCAGAGCATTTTATAACCGAGTGTCTGAGGATATTGAAGCATGTCTGCTCAATCCCTTTCGCTCCGACGTCTCAAGATTTCTTTCTCTCGGAAAAGACTGTCACCAACCAAGCGCTTCTTTTCATCATGAGCCCAAGTCCTCTACTGGGCACTTCATTGTCCGCGCATAGCCAACATCATCTGTTCTCAAAGTAGAAAAAAGCGACGATAGAAGGCGTGCCCGAAAGCAGGTCAAACTGGTCGTCGAGTGCCTCGGGCTGTTGGTCAAGATAGGCCGTAAGGAACCAGCAGGACATTGTCGCCATTGCAAGAGAGTGTTCTTCTACTTGATCAGCCAAATTGAGTCGCATTACATCACATGCAATGACCTTCGTCAAAGGTAGGTGATGATCGGTCGTCTAGTACACGTACCTCAACATGTTCAATCTCACGTTACACAAGCCGCCGAGCCGCTTGATGTTGGTCGTTTTCTTGTTCCGACTGCAGTTGGCGGCTAGCTCACCTTATCAGTTTTTACACTTCCGGATCAGGGAGTAATCCACCAATCATACCTTGTCAATGACGGTAAATGGCGGAATTGGGGCCCTCATTGTTGCTACCAACGTTGAAGTTGGTGATGGCGTGGATTATGTTGCAAGCGGCTACCTTACCCGAAAGAGCCGCAATAACAATCTGCCCTCGTGAACCTGCTGTTTCTCTACTTCGACCTTGTTGGCCTTGAGATAGCACACAATTGGAGGTGCGATGTAGTTCGTTAAGGGGTCTTGTGATTGAAAAATAGTCTCAGACACCGGTGCGATGCTGGATCCCTAGTTCAAGCAACGCCCGCTGTATAAGTGAAGCGTGGGCATCTGCATCTTTCGCAACGTTCGTTGTTCGGACGGCTGGAGCCGTCCTCACCTCATTGCTCCTTTTCTCTTTTTTTTTTTTCTCTTCTTTTCTCTCTTCTTTTCTCTCTTCTTTTCTCTTTTGCTTCCTGAGAGGGGAGTAGATGGGAGAGTAGATGGGAGAGCAATTGGGGAAGAAGAAGACGAAGAAGAAGACGGCGATGACGGGATGGACGGGAGACGACGATAACCTTATCGATAGGCGATATCGAGAGATTTGGTCAAGTATTTCAAAAACGGAAGGACCCAGTGCATTCTGGCGCAGACTATCAAAAACACTGTCCGCGAAGTAGCCATTTGACCAATCAGAGGACAGGAAACTTCATCAGCAAAACCTGGCTTTAGACGAACCGTCCCTCAACTCCGCTTCGGTGGATGTGGGTCCATGAACCCCCAGACTGTGAAAGTCATCCACCTCTGCATAGTTGAAGCACGCTTCAATAACGTCTCCAGCGACACAGACACGCCTGCAATATAGCATAAGCGTCACTGGTAGCATGATGACTTCCCAGGGCATGATCTGTCTTTGAAAGGAAATCATGATGCTCCTCGTATTCTAGCGGCTCGTTGGTCGGTTGAAGATTCTGCGAAAGTAGATCAACGTCGATAAAGATGATGAAGAGTGTTGGTCATAGTTCTAAAGATAGGCGTCAGCGATGTGAAGTGCAAGCTCAGAGAACGACTTGAAGATAAAAGACCACAGGGTCTGTCCAGAACATTGAGTCGTTTTCGTTCTCTCTCATCACTACATTCTTTCTCATTAAGCATTCAGGCAACCCCAACAATACCTGTCTTTATTTTTCGGACACCAAAGCACGAAAAAAACTCAACATGTCGGATTCAAAGCCTCCATCTGCCGACGGGACTACCACCTCCGACGATGATTCGGAGGTTGCACTTCCTTTTGAGGGAGCCGAGCCGGTTGAGAATGATGAAACGGAATTTGCCAACGACGACGACAAGAGCATTCTCAACCAGGCGGCGTCTGACCCGGGTGAAGTCAACCCAGGCCTCTCAGCAGATTTCGAAAATAAATATGAGAAGCCGATCTACGACAAGCTTGTTGAGGGGATTTCCTTAAAATTCGATCGGCGCCACCCAAGCTACGATAATATCTCCCTTGAGGTTAGCGCCCTAACAGGGCGTATCGGGAGGTACACCGAATACAGAAGAATGGGCAAGATCCTGACAGGCTACTGGAAGGATCAGAAGCTCAGCAAAGTGCCCAAGGAAAAAGAAGAGATCAATAACCGATCACTCGCGCTGTACGCGCTCTGGGACAAGCTCTTGACGCAGTGCGACGAAGGTAAGAACTCTATTGTTGCTGCCCAGAAAACGGAGCATGAAACCATCTCTAATCAATTTGTCTGTTGCCTCAGCGGGAACGTTGATATTGCCACAGCGGAATGCTATCTCTGATTACGATGATCATTACGATCTAAGAGTGCTCGCGGCATTATGGAAAGTAAGGGAGGCCGTCTACGCCATCGAGAATTTCGAAACCAAACTCGAACACCGCGGTATACCACAATACGTTCCGCTCAAGACCGCGCGACCGAAGGAGCCAAGTAGTGCGCCATGGAAGCCGCGTCCGATTGGGCAAGAGGCGATGGAGGACTTGTGGTTTTACCAGCCCATTCTTGATCGCAAGAAAGGCCTCCAACAGAGCACCAACTAAGGTCTATCGAGGACTAGCCAGACCAACGGGGTTTCCATCAGAACTTCTGAAAGAAGCTGCCGGTGCGTATGGGTGATGCTTTGCTTTGGTAGATGGGCTCCTCGCTGGACGAGAGCAGCACGGTGTCAGTTGACAGGGAGAATGGATTTCGTACGATGGGCTGTCGTTGAGGGAACTGAATTCGGTTTTGGAGTAGTAGCGAGGATGGCTTCATCAGCTTAGGGGCACAAAGGACACTCATTCAGGATATCGATACACTCTGTCGTCGGAAAGAGGGAAGAATAACAACTTGCGGGCAAGTTGAAGAAAACCGGTCGAGTTAGCACATTGTTCAGCACCCTTCACCTTCCTTATGAGGGTGGAGATGAATAACATAACTCACCACTAGATGCATCGTCCCTTGGGCGAGACTTGTCGAGTTTTTTGTATGGAGAAAAGCGTGACATTTCCAACACGGAGGAGCAATCTGAAGCAAAAGAGTTGGCGAAAATGAGAAGTACAAGGAGAAGAGGGGCTTGGACTACTGTTGCTTGACAGATGAAAAGGGTAAGGAAGAGCTGTGCCAGGAACGCCGGACCGGATCACCCGAATCATAACGTGGGCAGCACCTTCCGCCCAGGAACAGAATATAACCATTTTTGGAGGAAGGAGCATGCGCTTGAAACACACAACGAAAACTGCCATCCAAAAGGACTTGGAGGTGGAAGTCGAGTTGAGAACCAACTAACTCGCTCTGGATTCCGATGCATCATCGGTTTTGAACTTCAGAATGATGCAGCACGTAGAAAAGGCAAACTGGCCCGGCGCGGCACATCTTGATGAGAAAGCCGGACACAGACACGGACACGGAGCCGGAGCCGGAGTATGGCCGGAATGGATAACCGGAAGTCGTCGTCGGTGTTCGTGGAAGGAACGGACGGACCGAAGTTGGATTCCACATCATTACCAAGTGGGGTCACGGACGACAGCGGGTCGGGTGGAGCAGGGGTGGGGATCCAGCCACCGACCGACCATCAAGTTGAGTGGATTTGAGCAGATTTATGCATGTCACCCATGCTAGCGCTGTCAAAAGTACAGGTACCTGCCATGGTCCGGAGCACTACCAAAACGCTTCCTTTGTTGACGAGACTCCAAGGACCTTTTGAGATTGAAGGGCAATGCGTGCTGGCGATCGTGTTGATGCTTATTATGATTCTTGTGATTAGGGGGTTGTCGTCCTGTTGACAGTGACAATTCCCACAAGCTATGCGAAATCTTTTCCATAACCTCCGATTCTGACCAGATTACCCCCGTCCAAACTCCTTGAGAAATAGACAACCGCAAACCGATAAAATGCTGATCAAACGCTAAACTCCATGCCGAAAAATTCTGAAAATCGTATCAACTCAACAGGTCACGTTAGTGACCCGTGTGTGTCGCGTAGCGGCCGCATAGCAGACTGCCGATGAATACTCCGCCGAGCACTGAGATGAAGTATCCGACATTCATGGTCATGACCGCCAACATGCTAGAGACATCATATCAGCAAAGTGTAAGACGTGCAGGATTTGAGCAAAACTCACAGAAGATATCCAACACCAGCAATAATCGTGTCAAGCACCGCACGAATCGGATCCACGCTCAACCTGAACGGGCGCCCTTCCGCTCCATGCCTCTGAACGACCATAACGTTCTCCTCGACGCCGTTGCCGCTCAGCACCATGGGCTTCGCCAGTGAATCGTTGCTGACCCTTTCGGCCAGCGTTCCTCGTCCGGCAACAACAACGTAGCGGCGCTTCATCTCGGCGTCGATCCATCTGTTCTCCTGCCAGTTGCGAAGGGCCAACAGACCGCGGAAAATGGCGGAGAAGACAATGAGGAAGATGCACGTGGCTGCGTAGGTGCCGGTTGTCTTGGGCGTCCAGGCTTCCGAGTAGAGGGATGTGGCCATCGAGTTCTGGAAGACGGCCATCATGCCGTGCCCGCTGGAGCCAGAACTTGTGCCGGAGCCCATGTCCATGTCCATATCGTGTGTGTGGCTCATTTTGATGGATTTTGATATTGATGTTTTTTGTCGTCGAAATGGTGTTCGGCAAGACTGGCGGTGGGAATTGCAGGGGGATGATGAATGTGCGACAGCTCTGATTCTTGCTGGCTTCGATCGCGTCTTTTCTTGGTTGGGGCACAACAATTGAATGAGTGACGAGAAGGAGAAGAAGCTGTCCAGAGTTCGAAAGGCCGGAGCAGTCGCCCCTTTTTGCACGATTGAGAATTCGTGCTTCGTCCGATTTCGTGTCAGAGAAACATGCTCACCTTGAAGCGGCACGTTGGAGTAGTGGCAAGTGGAGTGTAACCCTGCCATTGTTTGGTTGCTTTCATGTCTCTTCAGTCATTATACTAACAGAGATTCACCCAGAAGTCCTGGTAAATCAGTTAGTAGCTGCTAGCATAGAACACCTGAGTACTCAGCACTAAGAGAAAGCGGAACCCGCCGCCAACGTACAGGTACTCGGTGTACAGTAAATCCCAAACACTTGCACGCAAGGGCCGGTCCATTGATTTGCTCTTTCCGTGCCTGTTTGCATCTTCTTGTTATCCGTGATATCAAACACCCCGGGCCGACTTCTGCTTGGCAACAAACTGGAACCCAACACTCTTTGCCCAAAAATCACCTTCTCCCCGAAAGATCATCTACAATACCGCAAACTAAGCACACCAATTCGACCTGGACCGGCAACTTCCCTTTGTACTGCTCAAAGAAGTTTCATGTGACGCGGGCGAAGAAATTGCGATCGCACCACTCGGCCCAGAATATCAAATAGGGAAGGAACGAAGAAAGAAACGAAGGAAAAGAAAGAGGTGGTGGGGAAAAGAGTCTATTATTCAGGAAAGGCAGGAATGATAGTTACGGAGGTCAAAATTTTACGGGCGGGGTGACGGCATGTTCTGCTCCTTACGGCCGTGTCACTTCTCGGGATTTGCTTCCATCAACATTCAACATCACTGCCGCCAATCCATTCCCAGTTCCTCCGCGTCGACCAAAATAACAACACGCCCGAAACGATGCGTCCGAACCGTGCCCTACCGACTCCTCGCCATGTTAAAACAATCGAAACATCGCGCGCTTCGTCGTCTCTCGGGCTCGCAGCCGCTGCAGCTACTGCACCATAGGGCGTTCCAGCAAAAGTGCCATGGTGCTCTTGCAGTTACCCTTTGGGGGCCTGATCTGCCCCGTTCCTATCACCATCTGCGACACGCGCTTGTCGAGCCGGTGATCTGCACTCTTCAACCCTTCTCTGGCAAGGTCGCCCGAATGGTCGCCGACTAAATAGCCTCATTTGTCTGGTCTTCTTGGCCTCCTCGTAGGGCCTCCATGGGACGGGGGCATTGGGGGGTTTTCCTCAGGTTGCGACTTCTACGGGCAATATCAGGCAAAATAGCCGTTCGACACCGGTGTGTACCTGGTACTGCGGATATGATCATCACATCGCTGACGACCACTTGGCAGAAGATACGGGACTAGGCGTGACAAGGTCAGACAATCGGAGTTCCGGGTCACCGCAAATGCAACCGCCAGTGCATCAAATCCAACCCGACGACCCAGTGGGACGGATCACAGCCGCGAGACACCATCGACAGAGTCTAAATCAACGTCAGGCAAACTCAACCTCCGCAACCGCCTGTGTCGAGCTAGCGGTATTTCGACGGGACCTCCCTTGTACTTTATCGCCCCTGCTCTTCTTCTTGCCCAGTCGGACAGCACCGACACTCACACAGAAGTTCAAGATCCTTTCCCTGCAGACGCACACATGAACCCAACTCTGGATTGAGATACCACAACCGGCTGCCGTTGCACAGCTTACCTGGCCAGAGCTTCTCCAGGACATCCGGCCTCCATGTGTTACCTTTGATACCAACATCACCACTGCCAGCGACTCTTATTCCTTCTCGATGCAGCCAACCGATCTCCGTCACAACGGCGCGTTCGCATCGTGCTTGGTCCTAGTTTACCAGGCTGCACTCAAACCTTGACTGCTCTCCCTGGTCAAGACGCAGGGCTCCGGCAGCAATGGCCAAATCTGCGACACTCATCAGAGCCAAACCCTGGGACAAAGTTTCTCGGAGACATTGCATTCCCCTCGCCGGGGAGCCAGAGCCATGCCAGCCTGTGCGACTGTTCGCAACTTTGTTAGTCATCAAACCGCACTTCATGCTTGAGTCCGATGTCAGAGTTGCTGACTTACACTCCAGTAACAGCATTCGTGCAAGTGCTTTCTCCTCCTTGCGTTCCATTCTCCAACAAATTGTCGTTCACATAACGCACACATTTCCGATGAATGATATTTTATCTTGACCACCGACCAACCGACGTGGTATCAGCAAACCTATGGGAGTGTCTTCGGGAGATCGGCATAAATAAGCCACAAAAACCGGGAGGGCATTATGCGGCGGTCTTAACACTGAGATCTAGATATGCTCTTGTCAAAGCCACAGCATGGAGAGAACTGCTAAACCGCCTATGGTTCCGCCATATCAGGAAGCCGCCCACCATATCCAGATGGACTCGTGCGCCGAAAACGGTGGTTGAGCAGGAATGGCTGGTGAATGGAAGAGGAAGGCCCAAAGTTGGGCGATGATTGAAAGAATGGGGGGTTGCATCGCATTTGCTCTCGCCGAAACTCGCTCGCCAAACGGAAACAAGTCCGTCCAAGGCACCGTTATCTGTCCTCGTCTCCCACTCCGGATAGCTTGGCAAGACATGGCAGCCATAATCACGACATTTCCTGCTTACCACACCTCTCACACCACACATATTCGAGAAGGGGCGTTAGCAGCGTACTCCATTCATCCTGAAGGCCCCAAGGGGGGGCATTCAGTTTCCATTGGCAGCATGGACGCTTCACAAGTCTGCAAGCCCGCCGGTTCAACACTCTTCAGCGGCGGTTAGATGGGCGGCCGGTCTCCTCAGCTCATCTGCAAGCCTTCACTGCGTGAAATGAGCAGTTGTGGGTGCACTGAGCTTTTGTGCCAATGGTTTTGACGCTTTTTCCACACTCGCAATTCAGAAAAGCAATACTGGAGATCGCACGCAGTCCAGTTATCTGACGATATATCTCCTCCTTCGGGTAGCGACCTACACATGGACGCAGGGGCATGTCGAGGACCGAAGCGGAAACGAGACATGCGAACCCGAGACGCTCGAGAGCGGCGAGAGTGACTTCAAAGAGGGGGAGGAGAGCAAGTTGTCGAAATGTGTGACCTCTAGACACACCGTGCGAAGGAGATTGACGAACGAGTGACCATGTACATTGGTCAGCCCAACCAATAGGTCTGCTGACGGGGGCGTGAGGATATCAGTTTCCATCAAGTGGTGGTGACGGAGAGAAGAAGGTCGATTCATTGCATTCGCCCTTTTGTGGACTCTCTGATTTCTTTTGGGCCATGAAACGGAGATGGCCGTAGCCACCCGCGTGCCTTCAACACCCGAACATTGACAATGACCCGCCGGACACCCACACTTTTTGATGTTTGGACTGAGAACGGCTGCCACCACTTCCTGATCTGGGCGGGCTGAAATGCAAGTCGCAGAGCGCCACGGCTTGCCGCCCTCCACCGCGAACCAAATTCCTGAACCCTGCTTACCGGCATTGCTGCCCCGGGCCAAGCCATGGCCTTTCATCCCCTCTTTCTGGATTCTGCTTGCCACTGGTTAGTGCTAGCGGCTCATAGTCCTCCCCAATCGCCTGCATTTCCACCGTGGGGAGAAGAACTGCAGGTGTTAGAGCTTCTGTCCGTCATATCAAGACATACCGTGCTCTTGCATGGTAAAAGTCTTCCCAAAACCATCTCATCGAGGGCTCTTGGGTAACACAATCTCGGTTTCATAGGCTGCCTTCCTTTTTCTGGGTGGTTCGTACACATCCCATGCTGGGAGTGACATAGCCGATCAATAAACGGGACGACTTCCCTGCTTCGTGCTCACCACCCGTCGTCTTCGTGCAATATCATGGACTATCGCTGAGCCTCACGGATCACAAACTCATCGATTCGCTTCAGCCGCAATGTTAGCATTATCCCTTCGAGTCGACACGAGTGTCTTGTCCGACAGTGTGTGATTACTTGAGGTAGTCATCAAGAAGTGCAGAAGCTGGACCTGCCTGCCATAAGATTATCACACCGGCATTCGAAGAGGTTACACTAACAAGGAAACAACTGTCAAGAACTTGACTGGAGCCTTGTCAAGGCTGACTACCTTTCCTAGTGTGGTCAAAGTTGTTAGGCGCCGCTGTATGTCTGTTCTAGACAGACGAAACCCACATTTCTTAAGCGTAACTCAACGTATGCAAGTGCGCAACCAATCCTGAATTTTCTTGATCTTTGCAAGGATCATGAATGGGTGTTTGTTGTATGCGTGATGCACTTCTGTGCATACACAGTACCTACGACGGGATATTTCTGAGACCATTCACAACATTCCGACAATTGGTCCTTCCAGCCCGGTCAAGCGTCACCTGGTCTTCAAACCGGGGTGAGGTCATCTGGGAAAAGGGGTTTGCTCCATCTTCTTGCAGGATCTTCGTGGGGGATGAATGGTAAGAAGACTTGGTCAAGGTGCGAAAACCGGGAGTCTGATTGATCTTCACTGTTCGGGCTGCCAGCTTCGCTTCCCCTTATTCAGACCGGCCCATCCATGTCACTTTGTGACTTGAGTCTGGTTGAGGATTGCTATGGCCAAACCTAGTCCCTTGCTTTCAACCTCAAGGGATAGGAGCTTTTGGTGACGAATTTCACCCATTCCAAGTGGACATTTCTATCTATCCATTGTTCACGTCGTGTGGGGATGCTGCTTGCTTGCCTATCGAGCAGTGAAGACAGAGTGGCATAAGCATGGGATGTGAAAACCCACAGGACTGATGGCACTCCTTTCCGGTTGTTGGATTCCCAACAGGTTAAGGAAACAATCTTGGGTGGGTGGTACGAAAATCGCGATGCTCGGTCTTCAGTACTCAGCTATCAGCTGTGGAACTAGAGTGCGTTCAGAACAGGCGGTCTAGTGATTGCTGAGAATCCTCCAGACATCAGAAATCGACCAGTTGCGAGTTTCGGTGTTCGGTATGTGATACGGCTTCCTAGAAACCAGCTCTAAGCGGAGTCCGAGCATTTGATTGACTGTGTATTCCAACATAATGCCGGGGAATGACCTCAGGATGGTCACCATGAAGCCTCATTGTACTGCTCTTGCTTGTTTCTAAGCTTCTTAGGCCTCTACTACCACCTCTTCTCATGCCCTTTATTGTTCTTTCATCTAGTGATGGTGGTGGTGTTCTATCGCCATGTCGTCGCACCACGGAGTAGGGGTAGGACAGCTCCTTCGTTCTGGATCAAGGCCAAGGCGAAACACTCCCGGGCTGCAGCGTACGGAGGAACTCGGAGACATCTTTGCCAGATCAAGCTCGTGTGTTCCGTTGAAACTTACACTTTGCGACTATACTTGCCGTTCCAATCGTTTGTCAGCACTTCCTCATCAGGCTGGGAACTAGAAGAATGTGAATACCCAGAACATACCACCAAGAAGCTCACACGGCTATTCTCCTGTAACGCTATTGACGGTAAGAAAGCCAGCGATCAGGGCAATAAAAGCCACAGCCGCCGATAACCCCGTTGTGCGTGGCGAACGGAACCGAGAGAGGGAAATGCGTGGCGGACACGCTGCTAACGGACAGAGACCTAACGGTGGCATTGTTGCGGCAGCTGTTCCTTTCTTTCCAATTTGGTCTATCGTTCCATTGCTCTTCCTCGTCTTTCAGCTCTACGTTACGGAAGATCAAGGGTCGTTTAGAGAGATATTCCTTGAGTGCCAGCTAGCTCTTTAGTTTCTTTCGTATCTGCACCACTCAAACGCGATAGAAGACATCTTTGATCAGCGGTAATGCAAGTACTAGACTACCAGCTGGGAGCTCCAACTAATATTTCTTTCTTTTTCGTGGGGTGCGTTGGTTCGCAGACTTTGTAGGTGGAACGATCGAACTGTCTGACGGTGCAAGTGCAGGCTCAAGTGGCTACGTAGCTGAACACTAACGGCTTTCTTGCCGTTTTCCTTTTGCCTACCCACTTATCTCAAGGTCTTTGATCTATTTGTCCTCAATAAAACAGCGATAGCAATTGGCGTCAAGCCATACAGCTTCTTTAGTTCAAAAGGACTTCGAGAATCTATGACATCTAGACCGCACGATCGGGGTAACCGCGGGACCAATCGGTCACTTTATATCTAGCTCAAGAATCAGAACTAGATCAATCTCTCGGTTATTTGTGTCTGCCTGACTGTTACCAAGCTCGCAAAGATCCAGAACAGAGATCCAGAACTAGAAAGATCCGGCAGCCTGGAACCTCAAAGACTGGGCGACTGGGCGGCATGGCCGCCGCAGCCGCTACGCTCCCGGTGAGGTCCTACCTATCGCCACAGGCCTCAGGAAATGGGGGGAATAGAGGGTCGATCGATAGGGTCTGTCGTGTGCTGTGTTAAAGAGTGGTAGCGAGTGCGGCTGTGGCTCTACTAGCTCACTAGGTAGCTAGGTCTGTTCTATCCCACTGGGTGGATGTTGGACGCTGAGGTGGTAACTCCAATTTCATGTTACTGGGGCCCTATGTTTCGTTCTGGGGCTTCCACCACCTGCTCATTGATACTGTTGTGAGATCCGGTACGTAGGTGAGGTAGGCTAGGTAGGCAGTCGCTCTTTCCATCGCTCTTTTCGTTACTTTTCCGGAACGAGGTTGCTAATTCGCGCTTGAAATATTCGGTGGCTCTTTCGATCGCTCTTTCCAATGCTCCCTCCCTTGCTCCTTCCATTGTCAGTCCGTGTCAGGCCTGCATGCGCTCAGCGCTCGGCACCCAGCTCATTGCGGGTAAGCTGTAGGCATAGAAAGTAACCGACGTGGGAGAAGGGCAGCAATAAGTGTCTATCCCGTAAAGTCGCCGGGCTTCTAGTAATTTTTTGAGGGGGTCTTTTTTCCCTGGCACACGCGCAAGCTCTCAGTATCTAGGGTCCGTCATGTCATAGGACGGACGGGGTGCCTCTTGCAAGGAGTTGTTTCTTCAATAAAACGAACGATATCTGGGCAGCTTGAGTCTGTTCCTGCTAGAGAGACAGTGCTACTGATGATGGAAGTGGGACTGTTTCTTTTCGGTGACCGTTTAGCGATAGAGAATCAAGTGGTTCATCTAGAATACCAAAAGTCTATCTGTCTGGTGACTCGGTATTGAAGTGTCTATATTCATATGGCTATCTCTAGCTATCTGCGTGTCAAGAATCTTGCTTTGGTCTCTTGCCCTCCCTTTACATGAAGAGTTGTTCGACGACGGTAGCACATTGTGTCCAAAGAGGTAATATGATGCATTAATGATCTGGTGCTCCGGTACCTGGGCTGTGGCCTTTCTGGGTTCGTAGCCGTGCTAGTAGGTACACTCGGCTGGAACTAGAGCAACGTCAGTTTTCTCACCAAGAAAGCGCACACTCTGCGATCAGAATCGTAGTAGGTGCGGGCTCGAACCGGCTCAATCACCGCTTCTTTTGCTTTCCGATCCGATTTTTGGGAGTGAAAAACAGTAGGGTATATAAAAATCAATCACCATCCGCAGAGGGTTGGGTGGGTGTTAATTATACAGATACACACAAAACGCACTCCTTGCCAAGTCAGCCTCCCGTTCGTGTTTGACACCACCCCCTTTCTTGCTCCCTGTGTCTTTCTTCGTCTCCGTCTGGTCTTCGCCAATGTCTTGTTGAAAAGCCACTTTGTTGTAAAAGCCCACCCATTCAAAAGCCATCCAACCCATTGGGAAGAAAATAAAAACAGCAAACGCAATGCAAAACAGACTCTAACAAGTCGTGATGTTGTGATGAGCGAGCTGCAGTTCAGTCGCAAGTCTCTCTCTTTGCTCAACTCGCTCCGGCCCATTCCCTCTTCTTTATTTTACGCCTAAAGTATCCATATTCAGAAAGCCCATGAAAAGCCAGCCCTTCAGAAAAAAAACTGCATGGAATTCCATCAACAAGAAGGGTAAGAAAGTAATGGCCTAGCCGTCCAAGCGCCCAATTTATCCCGTCCATGTCCGATTGAGAGATGTACCGCCGTTATATCCAAAGTCCCGTTCCATTCGCTAGTATTGATCCATAAAAAGAGCACACATGAGAAGAGAAAACGTCAACGAAAGCCAGAAACAAGGCGAAAGTTCGAGCCCAATTCGAAGTGGTTCTCTTTTTACGCTGCCAATCGCGCCACTGCTGTGTCGTCGCTCGCATTTTCGTCGATCCGTTCCATCGGCGAAGTCCTGGAGCCTACCGAGTAGTCGCCCGGTGGCCGTGTGTTGTTGTCCGCCGCCGTTCCTGTCGTCGTTCCTCCCGGCTTGGTGTTGTTTCCGTTGACCTGATCATTCTTTCCACAACCCTTGACTAGTCTGTGACGCTGGACGTGACGCAAAGGGAACGTTAGCATTTCGCTCGTGGTAGTCACAGGGGAATTAGGCAACCTACCTTCAACGCATCCTTCCTCGAGAAAGACTTCTCACAGTTGCCACAAGGATATGGCTTCGTAGCCAAATGTATTCTCTTGTGGCGCTTCAAGTCATGATTCCTGTTGAAGCCCTGTGTGCACTGATCACACTTGTATGGTCGGTCCCCTTGACGAGGTCCCAGTTGGTCGTGGCCAGCTCCATACCGATGGTACTGAGGCATCGGATGGTGGGTGCCATAATGCATACCTGACATGCCCACCATAGCCAGCGGTGTACCGGGCTGGTGCATGTTGCTCAGCACGGGGCCGTGTCCGTGCCCGTTGAGCGAGTAGTGATGATGAGACTGGAGACCATATTGCTGAGGTCTGCTGCCCGTCACGTACTGTAGCCCGGATGCGCTGCTGCCGCTGCTCGATATCGATCCCAATCCGCGTGACGCATTCCCTTGGGATGTCGACGGTGAGTAACCTGTCGGGGATAATTGTGATGGTGGTGCCCCTTGGAAACCAGGATATGAGCCTTGCTGTGGTGTTGACGGTGATGGATAGTAACTACTTTGGGTAGTACTTTGTGGTTGTTGGGTCGCAGACGGATAGTAGCTGTTCTGGGACGAAGTTGTCCTGAAGTTGTCAAAGCCCTGGAGAGAGGGCAACGAAGAGCCGTGCCCCGCCGTTGGCGGTTGCGTTACCGCCGGGTTCTGTGAGCTCAGCATTGGTTGGGTAGGACCTGACGCTTGTGAAGGGTGCGATGATCCCAGAGGTCCTCCCGACGATCCTACTGATGTCGGAAACGAATGTTGTTCCTGGTAAGACGATGAAACTGGCACGGTTTCCGCGTTGGTTGACGTAGAGGTGGTACGGCCCCCTGAATAGTTCGTCACAGATGACGGAACCGAGCCAAAGGTGGCTTGTGGTCGGTGAGTATAAGAGGCTTGGGTGAGCGATCCTGACCCAGGGTTGGAATCTGGACTCAAGTACGTGTACGCGGATTGCGATGAGCTTCCCGGCGTTGGCCACGATCCTGTGAGTTGACCCGAGTAGTTAAGGGATGATCCGGGCTGCTGGTAGGATTGCGACCCGCTGCTGTTAATGCCCGATGATAGATTGAGCCCTTCAGCTGCTATCTCTGATCCTGAGGTGGTTGTCAGATTACTGTTGTTTGTGGTGGTGGTTGTGCTGATTGTGGTTTGACTAGTTGTGGAGGGCTGAGGAATGGAATGGGTAAGAGGGGGAGGATAAGGGGAGGGCGAAGTGAGACCTGCTGCCTTGGGGGCAGTGGTAGTCCACCGCTGCCGGTTGTGATCCCCAAAAGCACTGTCACTCGGGCTGCCCAGAACGGGAAAAGCACGATAAGGGTTTCGCGTACTTGGTATATCTAGAGCAGGTAAAGTAAAAGGTGGTAGACTCGTGGTCACCTTTCTTGTTCTGGAGGAGAAGCTCTCAGGATGTACTAGGGTCGCCTGATGATCGGTCATGATACCCATACGCGCGCTTCGGTTCGTCCTGTTTCGGGGTAGTTGATCGTTCTCGTCGGATGGAAACAGAGAGTTCGTTGTCGTCGGTTGTATGCTTATTGCTGATAGACAGGCCAAGTTATAGCAGTCCTTGAAGCTTGGATGTGACAGTGGTATATATCGGATGGCGTCAGGTTGAGACACATCCAAAGGCTTGTCGGAGGAAAGAATTCCTTTCGTAATCTCTGCTTCTGCCTTTGTCGCGTAAAAGGAAAATCTGCCTTTCGATAGAAGCTGAGTTCTGCTCTGGGGGTTGTAGGAAGTCTAGTCCGCGGGGAAGACGTCGGCCAGGTGAAGACGCCACCAGGCTTAGGTTGTCGACAACGCTGAGTCTGTAGCGGATGGAGAGGTATTGGCTTCAGCCAAGGAAACGAAGGTCGCCGAGAGCCCTAATTAAGCTTACTTGGACAGAGAAGAGCTTCGAGATCGCTCTTTGAGTAGTTTCAGGTAGCAGATGTGGAGTGTCGATCTGTCGATGGCATCCGCCTGAACTATATGTGCGCTTGTCCCAAAGGTTTACACACACGCATACAACTAGCACCCACACACACACGCATGTACCTCCGTAGGGAGGCTCGGAATCCAAATAAGGACCCTGTCCAAGTCTAGCCAAGGGTATGTAGGTGTGGCAGGATCAAGCAACAGCCGCGGGCGTTTCTTGCCCCTTGGCCGAGAACAGATGTGTCTCTTTTCGAATGAACGACTGCCGGACGGTGAGTAGTACCTGGTAGTTCGGCTGGAAGCTCGTCCCTGGCTGGTGCTTTGTATTGTGCTTGGTGGCTCCTTTGCTTTTGGTTTATGGTCGAACTTGGCTACCCCAGTGCGGGAAGGCTGAAAGAACGCGGGTTGTGAGAGTTCAATCCTTGTTCAACCTTCGATCTCCGAGAATGGTGTGAAAGAGTGTAGGACGCGCCCACCATCGGACTTTCTTCTCGACCTTCTTCAGAAAATCCCAATGTCACTGCGTGACCTCTTGTGTATGTCGTTGTTGCTGTATTGTCTGGTGGCTGTGGAGTTGTCGGCTTCCAGGGTTGCTAGTGATGGTCGTCGCAGTCTGACAAACAAAGCTTGATAAGGGGACAAAATGCTGGCAGCTGAGAATATGAAGACTTGACAACTCTCGACAGTGGCCACAACGCTAACAGCGCCCCTCCCATGTGGTGAGGTACAATGTGCGGTTGGTAGACCACCTCAGCAAGAAGACAGGCGCCACGGCAGAGTGAAGAAGCTTCCTAACGCGGTCTCTTCGGGGGAAACGGAGGGAATGGCGGCAGCAGTGACCGTAGCAGAAACTCTCAGCGTTTTTGAAAGGAGACTAGCGCGCCAGTGATGAAAGAGGGCAGATGTTTGTTAATGATGCTCTTGCTGAGTCGAGTGTACCCTGTTGACGATGGCCTCTCCCGCGACTCCAGAGATCTGGGGAGCAAAAACAGACGGTCGAGATGTGGAACCAGGTTGGACTGTTTTTTGGTACGGAGTACCTACAGGGTGGAGGGTCCCTGAATAGGAAACGGTGGGAGTGGCGTTCAGGTCAACCAAGCGCGTACGGCGTAAGTCTGACCCGGTACATGAGATCGTGACCTCCTCCTTATCCTTTACACCGGGGGTGCAGTGCCAAACTCAACTTGGCGTGGATCCAAGTGCAGTGACGGAGCCCAGATCCGGCATACACGTCTTTTTTGTGAACTCTTATGACGGGACCGAGCTCAAGATTTCGGGCTACCGAATTGTCCGCTCCCTTGAAAGAAAAGGAAAGTGATGGATGTAGTATGAGCTCCGTAAGGGGGGGTTCGTCGTCGTCGTCGTCGTGTAGGCGAAAGTTGCTCAGCTTTTCGTCACAGGTCGTCGTCTTTTTACCAGTTCTGGATTCTCAACGATAAGCAGCAGTGCTGGAGGTGAACCCAGGAAATACAAGAGGTTATAGCCAACCGATCATGTCCTGAAGTCGAGAGACAAGCGACGAGGACCGACGGAGGCCAGAACCCCGGTGCTTGGTCCACCTCCCACACTGGGAGTCAACACCACCCGCCCATGCACCAGGGCGCCGGGATGTATCCGCATGCCCCCTAACCTGGGAAGTTCTAGTAGGAACAAGGGTGGTATCGATTTCTTGTCGGGTCACGCCCATGTCTTGCCCTACACTACTATGTAGATTCTGGTGCATATCGCTTGGTGCCTGGCACAGATATGTGGACCGTCTCGCCCTTTTCTCTTCGATGCATCTGGGCTGAATAACAGTTGACAAACCCAACAAGGTGCTAATCAAGGGCCGTCAGTTTAGGTAATATCCCGCCATGGTGGTGCTAGGAAGAACCACGCCAGAAACCGTTTAATTCGGACTCTCCGTTTCTGCAAGGCTACAGTGTGCAGTCCCTGCCATACGGAGTACTGCCACAGACTTCTAAGCGTTCTCCAACAGATGTCAGCGAAGCATGATGTGCAACAGGGTTCGATGTCAATCCGTTGTTGCTCAGTGCTGACATGTCTTCGCCAACATAAGTGCACGATGACATGTATCCAGTTATCCGAATACGTCCCAGCAGACGAATGACCTGGTAAGCCCCCGTATTGACAGCGAGTGGTGACAATAAAGGAACTGCATCCGGCTCCAGCTAGTAGGTACTGCGAACCGGCGAACCAGGACCAACCTAACCCGAGCATACCAGGACAGATTCAGCTTTGCTGCTAGACAACTGAGAGCGGAGCTTGTGGTCGCGGTCCAGAATGTGTAAAGAACTCGAGGCACGCTCTAGGTGCTGACATTCGGCACGGGAGGTCCACAAAACGCTCCGTTTGGGCGGTTTGCCATCCTGGGAGATGTACCCCTGCCAATTTAATCCCCGTCACCGGTGTCCTCGTATGAATCCCATGCTTGGCAGCTCCTTGGACAAGAGTAGTCTGCTTGATTTGGTTAAAATTGCTTCCAGTAACGTCGAAGTCAGCTTTTGGTCAAACGGTAACCTGCTCCCCATAAATCGTCTTGTGTCCAGCATAAAGCTTGTAACACTTATATCTGGCACTTCAAGCTTTGTCCACTCACGCTCCCGCCTGGCAGAAGAAATGTTCAGCAAACAGGTCCGGTCCGGAGCCTGGGCAGGAGCTCATTTCGACTTCTCGAAGTTGTGCATGGTTTGAATCGCGTGGCCACCGTTGGACTTTGACCCAAGACCTGGCTCCCCACGAGGCAAGTAGTGATAAACGCGCCATGAAGGCTAAGTAACCAAACGTGGCTGATCTCAACGTAGCCTAACTACGGAAATGGCACTGAGTGGTGCAGCCATTGCACGCCTACAGGCATGGCGCTTCGTTGCGCCTCCCGTTCGCTTCTCGAATCAGGCGCTCGGGGTATTAAGATGGAGGTGTGATCCCGTCAGATTCACACTCTCTGCAGTGCTCACGCTTCAGCAAAATCACCGCCCGGTCGAATGAAGGGGGTCGATTCCACCATTTGCACTGAAGGAAATGACGAATGATGGAGATCACGTCAGGTCATAGAAGCGACCGAGCAATAATCGGACGCAGCGCCGAAGAAGCAATCTTGGTAGGTAGGGGTATCTTGGTAAACAGTGCGCGTAAAAGTCCAGAGACCAGAACACAAGATACGGTAGTCCCCCATTCCCTCTACAATAATGTCTGACACGGACAAGGAGACGGGACGAACGATAATATGGCTACCTGATTGAGAACGTTCCAGTGCTAGGGCAGGCGGCCGACCTCATCTCGCAAAGATGCATAGAAAGGGCGTGTTCCAAATTTTCCAACGTTGATCCAGATCCTATACAAATCGACCCCTGCGGTTGATATGCAGTAAATATATAGTTGATTACACTGCATATGGCTCAAAGAAGACATTCAGGATTCTAACTCGTACCACGCTAGCTAGGGAGCCCTATAACCCCCCTATAACCCCCCTATAAACGACGTATTATCTATATATAGCCTAGTCGACTTCCTAAAAAGGTATTGTAATATACTAAAATTAATTGATCGAAAAAAGCTAAGAATTTCAACTTTTTACAGGGTATTTTCGTTGATCCGATTTAATAGGGGTATTAATTAGCCGCTAGAAGTACTAGCTAGCCGCTAGAAGTATTAGCGGATATTATTCTTAATACCTTATACAAACCTAGCGGTTCTCTTTTATATAATAATCCCTAATAAATCGAAATACTATAAATCCCTTTCAAATCTAAATTCGAATACGGTTCTTTCTAGTATACGTATTGCTTACTATTGTTTTAGTAATTGCTTCGATACGGACCCGCGGCAATTATAATGCTATATAGGGGTTAATCTACTCTAATCGATTTAAAGGGGAAGCGGTTATTCGAAATATCCTCTATCTAGACCGCGAGACGAAACTATTTAACTTATACCGTATACGGCAGTATCCCTTTATAGAGTTAATTAAATAGATATCTATTAATACTAATATCTGTAGTATAATCCAAATATCTATTGAATAAAAGGTTATAACCTTCTTCTATATCTATACTTATAATAAAACTCATTGAAATATAGCCCACCGGTTTAGCTATAGCACCTCAACGATTAGTCGTAATTTCAACGAAGTATTTCGAATTATAGTTCTTTTACACAATTAAATTGTAAGATTACTAATACCCGATACAATATACGAATCGGTATTAAAGGATAAGAAGTCTAGTCAATTCTTTAAATACTACGTAGGTATAATTGATAGCACTCTAGTATATACCCGGGTATTAGTTGATAAAGTACAAATATAGTAGGGTCGAAAGAGCTATATAATATAAAATATCTTTGTTATAGGGTTATCCCACCTATAACCTGCCTAGCGCTGAGCACTACTATTACGATATACTAGAGTACTTCGGTATAATTTAGAGCCATACCGTCCGGTTACGTATATAAATACGTAACTTCGGGCTAGCTCTAGGGCTTTCGCTTATATAGCTAGCCTTCTACGTATACCTCTTTTCCCCTCCTCTGTATAATAATATATATTTTACCCTACTCCTAATTATACTTCTACTCTATAATAGTTTATTATACCTCTTTAATACTATACGTATAAATAGGACTTTAAAATTCGGCCTATTATCGAAGTATAAACGTAGGCTTTATCCTTCTTTTAATTGAACAAAAATCTACGTTTTTACAAATATTGTAAGGAAACTTTAATCCGCTTATTTAAAGACGGGGTCCGCTCGTAATACCTATAATTTCCGTCGATTAATTCGATAAGCGATATCGAATTCCTAAAAATATTAATATTTAGTATTACCCTTATAAATAATTTTATTACGGCTACCGCTATTAATTCCTTTTAAATTACTAATCCGTATAACGCCGACTTCTATAAAATCTTCTAAGCGGTTCTTATTACTTTTAATAGCCTTTTTACTTCTATACGGGAAAAATAATATACTATTAATTTCTCTACTAATATTATTTTCTATAATACTTCTCTCTCTTTCGGCTATTTATTTAACGTCAATTCTATTACTACCTTCGCTTAATTCTAATTTATTTAAAAGGAGTTCTAATTTTTCTACGAAACGTATATTTAATTTAAGGTTAAAAACGTTCGCCTCTTAAATAATAACGTTCTCCTTAAAGAAAAGTACTCTATCCTTAAGAAGACCTATACTAGTATTAATTAGCGCGCTAGCGAATTCGGATTGGATAATAAAGCCTTTTAATAGGCTTTCGACTCTACTATTAAAACCGCTAAATTTTTATAGAAGAAATTTAAGCGTACTAATTCTATAGTTTTTATTCTTAAAAATATTATAATATTTATTTTTATCGTCGACGGTCTCGCGGACCGCTCCTCCCGCACTTATATTAAACCTTTCGACGGCGAAGGTAAAAACCTTTTAAAGAAAGTTAAAAAATATTATACTTAGCGTATAAAGATTACCTTTATTTAATTGAATAACCCTTTATTCTTCTTTAACGAGTATAAAAAGTTCTTATTATAGGGTTAGTTTATTTGTAATTTGCCCAGCGCTGAGCACTGCTATTATAATATACTAGAGTGCCTCGGCATAGCTTAGAGCTATACCGTCTGGTTACGTACGTAGACATATGACCTCAGGCTGGCTCTAAGGCTCTTACCTATATAGTTAGCCCTCTACGTATACCTCTTTTCCCTTCTTCTATATAATAATATATATTTTACCCTACTTCTAATTATACTTCTACCCCGTAATAGTTTGTTGTGCCTATTTAGCACTACGCACGCAAATAGGACTTTAAAACTCGGCCTATTATCGAAGTACAAGCGTAGGCTTTATCCTTCTTTTAATTAAACGAAAATCTACATTTTTGTAAATATTATAAGGAAACCCTAATTCGCCTATTTAAAGACGGGGTCTATTTACAATACCTATAATTCCTATTAATTAATTCGATAGGCAATATCGAATTCCTAAAAATATTAATACTTAATATTACCTTTATAAATAATTTTATTACAATTACTGCCGTCGGCTCCCTTTAAATTACCAACCCGTATAATACCGACTTCTACAAAATCTTCTAAATAATTTTTACTACTTTTAATAACCTTCCTATTTCTATAAAGGAGGAATAATACGTTATTAATCTTTCTACTAATATTATTTTTTGCGATACTTCTCTCTTTTCAGTTATTTATTTAACGTCGATTTTATTATTGCCCTCGCTTAATTCTAATCTATTTAAGAGGAATTCTAATCTTTCTACGAGGCGTATACTTAGTTTAAGGTTAAAAACGCTCGCTTTTTAAATAACAGCGTTTTCCTTAAAGAAAAGTATTCTATTTTTGAAAAGATTTACGTTAGTACTAATTAGTGTATTAGCGAATTCGGATTAGATAATAAAGCCTTTTAATAGGCCTTCGACTTTACTATTAAGATTATTAAATCCCTATAGAAGAAGTTCAAATATATTAATTCTATAATTTTTATTCTTAAAAACGTTATAATATCCGCTTTTATTATCGACGGTTTCGCGGATTATTCCTCCCGCATTTATATTAAACCTTTTAATAGTAAAAGTAAAAGCCTTTTGAAAAAGGTTGAGAAATATTGTATTTAGTGTATAAGGATTACCCTTATTTAATTAAATAACCCTTCGTTTTTCTTTAACGAGTATAAGAAGTTCTTATTTATTATTAAGTCCTTCGAAGGCGCCCCCTTTTCTACTTACGAAACGGCCCTATTCTATATCGTTGACTTCGATTTAAATAAGGAGAAGTAGAAATAGAAAATTACTAACGCCTTTATTAAAGAGGAATTTAATATTAGATATAATAATAATAATTTAACTATTTTCGCCTATTGCGAGTTGGACGATTTCGCTATAGGTAAAAATATATACTAGTCCGACTTTAAAAATTAATAGACTTAGATTATTAATTATTACAATTTCGACAACGCTATAAAAGTCTACTTCTTTAAAAATAAAATTAATAATAAAATTCGTATTGCTTTTACTATATAAATTCCTTAACCCTCGGGTTTAGATTATTCTAAATAGTTTACTTTAATCTATACCCTCGTTTAATAATTCGAAGATAATACTTACTATTTTAAAATTAATAATCCCTTCTATAAATTTTATAGCCTTATTTCTAACGCAGCCTTTTCTTTTACGGCTATTTACGTTACAACTAATTATAGTAGTAATATTATAAATTTCAATAAACTATCCGTTATTAATATTACAGTCCGTACTATAATCCTTTAAAATATTTTTAATTTCCGTATAAAATTTAGTATTTATACCCGTTATAAACGCCCCGGCTACTACTCCTCTATTTACTATAGTAAAATGAATTTTTGTAAGGAGTTTTTTCCGTCTACTTATAATAATAGTTATAGCCGTAGTAAAGGAGGTAGGGGCGGCTCCTATAGCGGTTATAATTAGTAGCCCGGTTAATCCGGGTACGGCTAATAATTTAAATACAGCTAGTAGTCCGGATACGGCTAATAGTCTTATTAAGTTAATATTATAGTCCTTAGCGGCACTTAATTAATTCCCTAATATTAATAAGGTTTTGTTAGCCCCCTTTTAGGTAATAAATAAAGAGTTATCAATTAGGGAAATATATAACCTCCTCGTTAAATTACGTTTAGAGGCCGGAGCCTACGGGAAGAAAAGGAGACGTCCCTATACTATTTAATATTGTAAAAATAAATAAATTTTCTATAAATAGCCGTTATAAATAATTAAATACTTTAAACTTCTCTATTTACTTTTTTAACGGATTATATAAATTATATTACTCTATTCTTATCGATAGTAATTATACCGCTTTTAATTTTATTAATTATTCTTTTATCTATTGTTATTATTTATTAATTTACTACTTTATTACCCCTAAAATCCTTTACTTCGCTAACGGAGAGGAAGTAAAAGGCGGTAATATTATTTATTTTTCCCGGCTTACTATATAGGTAAGATTGTACTACGAAATTATCGATCTCTTTATTTACGACTTTGCTCCTAATAATCCGATTATTTTCGGCTATTTTTAATTCGCCTATTACTCGCTAACGATTTCGTAGCCCCTTAATACCCTCTCCTTTACTTTTACTTATAAAGCCCGTAGCTATTTACTAATTAATTTGTATTAAGATTTATATTACGCTTTATTTTTATAAATAGCCTCTTAGCCCTTTAATTTAAAAGTAATAAAGGCTAGTATAATAATATACTGTATTCCTATAGTTGAAAATATTAAAAACGAAGGCGATTCTTACCTTCTTTTACTAGCTGAGGCTATTACCTAAACCTTTTTAATTGAGGAGGCTATTCGAGCCTTCCTAATTGTAGAGTTTATTTTTCTAGCCTTAAACGTAGATCTTTCCCCGGCCTTAATTATAGACTCCGACCCAGTTTTGATAATATTATATTACGCTTCTTTAACCTCTTTAATCTAATAGGCTTTCCGCCGCCGTTTTAAATAGGTTGCTAATCGGTTTAGCTTTAAATTTATTAATTATACCCTCGTAGGTTTGGGTTAAGCGTTTATATTCTCGGTAACTTCCTTCGCTCTCCTCCGCCTTCCTTCCTTTTTTTATAGCCTTATCGACTTTGAAGATATTGAAGAGTTTTTAGCGTTTAATTTTTTCGAATTCGCTAACCGCTTTAAACTTTAGGTTATCCGAACGACCCGGGCTAATATAGAGGAAGATATTAAATATATACGCGACGAAGAATAAGTAGAGGATAATTTTAGTAAATTAGAGCCCTCTATTCTTAATGACGAATTAATAATTTAAATTATTGAATAGGTCTTCTTCGGTTACGGCTAATAATATAAGAAGTTTTTCGGCTCTAATTTCTATTTATAGATCGACGCCTTTATAGGCTAGGGTATAGAAATAGCCTTCTATATTATTCGAGTTTTAAGTTCTATTCCCTTCGATAGTATGAATAGGGATTTTATTAAGTGCGAAGGGGTTATTAACAAATATTTTATAACTAATAGTATTACTTTTAATAAAATTATTTTTAAAGATGTTAATACTTTTTATAAAAAAGTGGATAAGCCCTATAAAATTGACGATTAGATCCGGATTAAGCTCTTTAATTAGTATTAGTACTATACGAATACTTTCCGCTAGGCTACGGCTAAAATATTCCCCTCTAATTGTATTTATAATTTTAAAATTAAATTCAAATTTGGAGTAGAGGCGCTTGCAGCGTACGGTTGTGCTTTTAACCCGGACGAATTTAATATTATTAAATAATAGATCGACGATAACTTCTAGAAGAAGTTTATTCGGCCTTTTTAGTCCTAAGCCTCCTCCTTAATCCTCCTTATTAAGAAATTAGGAAGTGGAATCCGTATTTACGTCGATTATTACAGTATTAATAACATTATATTTAAATTTCGCTACCCCTTTCCTTTAATTAAGGAGATATTCGACGTTATTTATTACGCTAAGATCTTTACTAAATTCGATGTTATTACTGCTTTTAATTGTATTTGTATAAAAGAGGGCTACGAATAATTTATTACTTTTATTACCCGCTTTAATCTCTTCGAGAGTTTCGTCGTCCCCTTCGGCTTTTAAAGCGCCCCCAGCGCTTTCTAAAATTATATTAACGATATCCTTTATAATATACTTAATATTTATATTATTATTTATTTCGACGATGTCTTTATTTATTCGGATAATGAATAAGACTACGAATACTATATTAATAACGTTTTTAAGCGGTTGGTAAAAGCGGGCTTTAATATAGATATTAATAAATACGAATTCTATATTAAGCGTACTAAATATTTAGGGCTTATTTTTACACCGGGCGGTATTAAAATAAATTTAGAGAAGGTTAAAGCCGTTATTAAATAGTAAATTCTAAAGTCTAAGAAGTCCTTCTAATCTTTCTTCGGCTTTGTAAACTTTTACTAACGGTTTATACGCTCTTTTTCTTCGATTGCAGCCCCCCTTTACGAATTGATTACGAAAAACGCCCTATAAATTTAAACCGATTACTATTAAGCTATATTCGATTCCTTTAAATAGGCTTTTACTAGCAGCCTTATTTTTAAGATCTACGACTAAATTAAAAAGATTATAGTAAAAACGGATATTTTAAATTAGGTTATAGGCGGTACGCTCTCCTAATACGACGATAAAGGTATTTTATATCTTATTACCTATTTTTCGGTTAAGTATAGCGTATAGGAGTATAATTATAATATTTACGATAAGGAATTCTTCGCTATTATTAAAGCTTTTGAGGAGTAGTACCCCGAGTTCGAAAATGCCTAAATTCCCTTCGATATTCTCAATAATTATAAGAATTTTATTACTTTTACGACGAATAAGTAGTTTACTTAACGGTATATACATTAATCCTAATTCTTCTTATAGTTCAACTTCCTAATCCGCTATACCCTTAGCCCTTAAAACCTTCGCCTAAACGCTTTTAGTTATAAATTTAACGACTACTCTATAGGCGTAGAAGACGACTATTTCGCTACCCGTTAGAAATAATTCCTCGATTTTTTTTAATTCGAAGAAGGTTATTTTGAAGTTAATAACCCTGCGGTTACTTTTAATTTATATTTCTTCGGCCTTAACGACTTCGATAATTAATTAATTAATAATTTTATTTACGTTAATTACAAGACCTCTTTATTTTTATAGGAGTTTATAGTTTATTTATTGGATAAATCCCTTTACTATTAACCGCTATCGATTTGTAAAGTCTTTAACTACGCTTTTTTTGAATATTATGTCCTTTCTAATAGAGTAGTAAAGTAGTACGATTGCATTATTATTAACCCCGAGGATAAAGAGCTTTAATTTTAATTAATTAATTGGTAGTATAATTCGCCTAATACGGGGTATTTAGGTAAGGATATTATATACGATTTGTTTGCTTATGAATTCTTTTAGGAGGATATATATTACGACGTTCGTCTCTTCTATAAAGGATACTTCCCGTATACGAAGACGAAGTTTTTTAAATATAGTTCTATAGGTTTCTTTAAACTTATTACTATTTCTTTAGCCCTATAGAAGGATATTTTAATCGATTATATTACTTTACTATTGTTTAACGAATATTTCGGGTAGACTTTTTATTATATTGCCGTTGTTATAGACCGGCTAATAAAGATATAGTACTATATTCCTTATATTACTTTCGAAGCGGAGGAGTTCGCCGATTGTTTTATTGATTGTATTTATTCTTTATATAGCTTGCCCGATATTATTACGTCCGATAGAAGCTCTTAATTTATCTTTTGTTTTTAGATTACCCTTTACAACCGCTTTTCTATTATATATAAATTCAATTCCGCTTTTTATTTTTAGATTAATATTTAAACCGAATATATTAATACGGATATAGAATAATTCCTACGCCTTTATATTAATTGGGTATAAATAGATTAGGTAAAGTAGTTGCTATTCGTAGAGTTTTCGGGTAATAATATTATCTCCTCCTTTATAGGCGTTTCTCCGTTCTTTGCTAATTATAGCTACTACCCTTATATAAATACCGAACCTCGTTCTCCGCCGCCCCCCAACCTCTCCTCCGCCTAATTGAAGGAGTATTATAAGGTTACCGAATTCGCCGACCGTTTTTAGAAGATTTGGGATTTCGTTTCCTAATAGACCTATTATACTTAAAAATAGTACGAAGTTAATATTAATAAATATTATATAAATTTAAATAAATATTAGGCAGACGACTTAGTCTTTTTCGATATTATTAATTTTATTAACGGCCGCCCCTATTAGAAGTTCTCCCTCCGTTGGAAGGGCCCTTTCTACGTTATTAAAGCTAATTTTTATTGGGTTTACTTCGACCTCCTAGTTAATATAAAATATTCGCCAGTTTTCTACGTTTTTATAGTCTAATATTAAATTAGCCGAGGCTTCCTTAATTAAAACGTTTTTTTAAACGTTATTACTAATAATAACTACGTTATAATATAAATAAATAACGGTATAAATGTCGTCGAATAGAATTTTAAACGCCTAGTTAATTACGGCTAATTCGGTAAGAATTACTATTAGTATTATTAAATTAAGTGGAAAGGGGATTACCCCCTTATATAGGAATTTAAGAATTATATTATCGATTGCGAGGAGAGGGTTTTAGAATTCTATTACGACTACCCCTAGGCCCTTGTACTTTTAGAAGTCCGCTCCTAGCCTAATTACCGGTTATAAGCGGACTTTACTAAATTAGAAACGGATTTAAATTTAGATTCGGACCCGGGTAGTCCCGAACCCCTACGGCGCTACCTAACCCCTAAATTACGCCGCCGCCCCGCCTCCGGGCCTCCTTAGCGTTATTTATTCTATTTACGGCAATTGCCCGAGACTGTTATTGCCGCTACTTTATTTTAGCGCGAAGAAGAAGGCTTTATAAATGTAATAGTATAGATTTTGAAAAAGTTATTAGACGTTTAGAAAAAGGGGAATAGTATATAATTAGATTTTTCTTTATTAAATAGACGGAGGGGGGGGATAGTATTATAGGGTTAGTTTACTTGTAACCTGCCTAGCGTTAAATATTATTATTACGATATATTAGAATACTTTAGTATAACTTAGAACTATACCATTTAATTACGTATATAAATATATAACTTCGGGTTAGCTCTAGGGCTCTCGCCTATATAGCTAGCCCTCTACGTATACCTCCTTTCCCCTCCTCCGCACAATAATATATATCTTACCCTACCCCTAACTGTGCCTCTATCCCGTAATAGTTCTTATTTATTACTAAGTCCTTCGAAAATACCCCCTTCTTCGCCTACGAAACAGCCCTATTCTATATCGTCGACTTCGATTTAAATAAGGAGAAATAGAAATAGAAGATTACTAACGCCTTTATTAAAGAGGAATTTAATATTAAATATAATAATAATAACCTAATTACCTTCGTCCGCTACGAATTAAACGACTTCGCTATAAGTAAAAATATATATTAATCCGATTTTGAAGACTAATAGACCTAGATTATTAATTATTATAATTTCGACAACGCTATAAAGGTTTATTTCCTTAGAAATAAAGTTAACAATAAAGTTTATATTGCTTTTATTATATAAATTCCCTAGCCCTCGGGTTCGGATTATTCTAAATAGCTTACTTTAATTTATACCTTCGTTTAGTAATTCGAAAATAATACCTATTGTTCTAAGATTAATAATTCCTTTTACAAACCTTATAGCCCTACTTTTAGCGCAGCCTCTTCTTCTACAATTAGCTATATTACGACTAATTTATTACGGGGTAGAGGTATAGTTAGGGGTAGGGTAAAATATATATTATTGTACGGAGGAGGGGAAAGGAGGTGTACGTAGAGGGCTGGTTATATAGGCGAGAGCTTTAGAGCTAGCCTGAAGTTATATATTTACGTATATAACCGGACGGTATAGCTCTAAACTATATTAAAGTATTCTAATATATTGTAATAGTAATACTTAGCGCTAAGTAGGTTATAGGTAAATTAATCCTATAATATTATCCCCCCCCTCCGTTTATTTAGCGAAGAAAAATCTAATTATATATTATTCTCTTTTTTCTAAACGTTTAATAACTTTTTTAAAATTTATATTATTATATTTATAAGGCCTTCTTCTTTACACTAGAATAGGGTAGCGGCGGTAGTAGTCTTAGGCGGTTGTTATAAGCGGGATAAACGGCGTTAAGGAGGTTTAGGGGCGGAGCGGTAGTGTAGTTTGGGGGCTAAGTAATATTATAGGGGTTTGGGATTACCCGGGTCCGAATTTAAATCCGAATCCGTTTTTAATTCGGTAAAGTCCGTTTATAGCCGGTAGTTAGGTTAGGAGTGGATTTTTAGGGGTATAGGGGTTTAGGGGTAGTTGTAATAGAATTTTAGAATTTTCTCTTCGTAATCGATAATATAGTTTTTAAATTCCTATATAAGGGGGTAATCCCTTTTCTATTTAATTTAGTAATATTAGTAGTAGTTCTTACCGAATTAGTTATAGTTAATTAGGCGTTTAAAATCCTATTTAACGACGTTTATACTATTATTTATTCGTATTATAACGCGGCTATTATTAATAATAATATTTAAAGAGACGTTTTGGCTAGGGAAGCTTCGGTTAATTTAATATTAGATTATAGAGATATAGAAAATTAGTAAGTATTTTATATTAATTGGGAAGTCGAAGTAAATCCGATAAAAATTAGCCTTAATAATACGGAAGGGGCTTTCCTAATAGGGGGAGAATTTTTAATAGGGGTGGCTATTAGCGAAGTTAGTAATATCGAAGAAAATTAAATTATTTGCTTAATATTTATTTAAATTTATACGGTATTTATTAGCGTTGGCTTTATATTATTCTTAAATGCAGCGGGTCTATTAAGAAATGAAATCTTAAATCTTTTAGAAACGGTTGGCGAATTTAGTAACTTTATAATATTTTTTTAATTAGGCGGGGGAGAGGTTGGGGGGCGGCGGGGAATAAGGTTCGGTATTTATACGAGGGTAGTAACTATAATTAGTAAAGAATAGGGAGATATTTATAGAGGAGGAGATAGTATTATTGCCTAAAAATTCTACGAATAGTAATTATTTTATTTAATTTATTTGTATTTAATTAATATAGAAGTATAAGAATTATTCTATATTTGTATTAATACGTTTAATTTGGGTATTAATTTAAAAGTAGAAAGCGGAGTTAAATTTGTATATAATAGAGAGGTAATTATAAAAGGTAATTTAGAAATGGGAAATGAATTAAGAGTTTCTATTGGATGTAATAGTATGAGAAACTCTATTCGCACGGGGATAAAACTCTATTCGCACGGGGATCCATTTTTTTCTTCACGTCTAACCCCAACCCTCCCCGTCTCCAATTGACCAAAGGTACCTTTTGCCCCCGATAGCGCATTCGCAGCCCGGGACAGCGCATTCGCAACTTAAAATAGGGCATTCGCTCCCCCGACAGCGCATCCGACTCCGCATTCGCGATGCTATATAGAGTTATCAATTGCAACAGCGAATATCTTCTGCAAAAGCGATTCAAATAACGAAAAAAATTGAAATGCGATAGGAATGGACATGCGATAGCGAATGCAATTCAGTGCACGATGATAATTGTATTCAATGACGTGGAAAAGCGATGCGAAATTTTATCGGGGGAACGAATACGCTGTCGGGCGTTGCGAAATGCGCTATTGGGGGAGCGAATGCCCTATCCCGGGTTGCGAATGCGCTGTCGGAAATGAAAATGCTTTGCGAATGCGCTGTCGGAAATGAAAATGCCCTGAATGCGCTGCGGTACTTGGGCGAAAAGGCTGCGGCGGCGGGGTTAGGGTTAGACGTGAAGAAAAAAGTGGATCCCCGTGCGAATAGAGTTTTATCCCCGTGCGAATAGAGTTCCTCAATAGTATTGGATAGGCTGTATAAGGAGTAAATATAATTAATAAAGCGATCGGTAAGTTCTTCCGCTTTGAAGGTAATATAAAAGATATAGTATTATATCTTTATTAGTTGGTTTATAATAATAGTAATATAGTAAAAGGTCTGCCCGAGGTATTTACTAGGCGGTAGTAGAGTAATATAGTCGATTGAAATATCTTTTTATAGGGTTAGGGAAATAGTAGTAAGTTTAAGGAAATTTGTAGAGTTGCGTTTAAAAAACTTTATCTTTGTATATAGGAGGTATCCTTTATAGAAGAGATGAATATTATAGTATATACCCTCCTAAAAGAATTTGCGAGCGAGTAAGTTGTATATAATATTTTTATTCGGGTGCCCTACGCTAGGCGAATTATATTGCCAATTAATTAATTAGAGTTAAAATTCTTTATCCTTGGGGTTGATAATAATACGATTATATTATTTTATTATTTTATTGGGGAAGACGTAATATTTAGAAAAAGCGTAATTAAAAATTTTATAGATTAATAACGGTTAGTAGCGAAGGGATTTATCTAATAGGTAAACCGTAAATTCCTATAGAAATAGGGAAATCTTATAGTTAATATAGATAAAATTATTAGTTAATTAGTTATCGAGGTCGTTAAGGTTGAGGAGATATAGGTTAAAAGTAGCCGCGGGGTTATTAATTTCAAAATAACCTTCTTCGAATTAGGAAGGATTAAAGAGCTATTTTTAGTAGGCGGCGAGGCGGTCGTCTTTTGCGCTTACGGGGCGGTCGTTGGGTTTGCAATTGAGAGCGTTTAGGCGAAGGTTTTAAGGGTTAGGGGTATAGCGGATTAAGAAGTTGAATTATAAGAAGAATTAGGATTAGTATATATATTGCTAGGTAAATTGCTTATTCGTTGTAAAAGTAATAAAATTCTTATAATTACTAAGAATATCGAAGGGAATTTAAACGCTTTCGAATTCGGGGCGCTACTCCTTGAAGGCCTTAATAATAGCGAAGAATTCTTTATTGTAGATATTGTAATTATATTCCTATATACTATATTTAGCCGAAAAGTAAGTAATAGGGTATAAAATACTTTTATTATCGTATTAGGAGAGTATACCGCCTATAGCCTAATTTAAAGTATCCGTTTCTACTATAGTCTTTTTAATTTAGTCGTAGATTTTAAAGATAGGACTATTAGTAAAAACTTATTTAAGGGAATCGAATACGGTTTAGTAGTAATTAATTTAAATCTACAGGGCGTTTATTATAATTAATTCGTAGAGGGGGGCTATAATTAAAGAGAAGGAGTGTATAAATTATCGGTAAAAGTTTATAAAGCCGAAGAAAGATTAAAAGGACTTCTTGGATTTTAGAATTTACTATTTAATAATAGCTTTGATTTTTTTTAGGTCTATTTCGATACCGTCCGGCGTAATAATAAGCCCTAAATACTTAGTACGTTTAGTATAGAATTTATATTTATTAATATTTATATTAAAGCTTGCTTTTACTAATTATTTAAGAATATTATTAATATAGTATTTATAATTTTATTTATTATTTAAATAAATAAGGATATCGTCGAAGTAAGCAGTAGTATAAATATTAAATATATTATAAAAAATATTATTAATATAGTTCTAAAAAGCGTTGGGGGTGTTTTAGAGGCCGAAGGGGACGATGAAATTTTTAAAGAAATTAAAATAGGTAATAAAAGTAATAAATTATTCGTAATCCTCCTTTATACAAATACGGTTAAAAGTAGTAATAATGTCGAATTTAGTAAAGATTTTAACGTAGTAAATAATATTAAATATCTCTTTAATTAAGGGAAAGGAATAATAAAATTTAAATATAATATTATTAATATTATAGTAATCGACGTAAATATAGATTCCGCCTCTTGGTTTTTTAATAAAGAGGACCGGGGAGGAGGCTTAGGACTAAAAAGGCCGAATAAATTTCTTTTAAAGGTTATCGTCGATTTATTATTTAATAATATTGAATTTATTTAAGTTAAAAGTATAATTATACGCCGCGGGCGCCTTTACTCTAGGTTTGAATTTAATTTTAAAATTGTAAATGTAGTTGGGGGGGAATATTTTAACTATAATTTAGTAGAAGGTATTCGTATAGTACTAATATTAATTAGGGAGTTTAGTCTAGATTTAGTCGTCGGTTTTATAGGGCTTATCCGCTTTTTTATAGAAAGTATTAATATTTTCGGAGGTAATTTTATTAAGGGTAATGCTATTAATTATAAAGTATTCGTTAATAACCCCTTCGTATTTAATAAAATCCTTATTTATATTATTGAGGGGGATAGAATTTGAAATTCGGGTAGTACGGAGGGTTATTTTTATACTTTAGCTTGCGAAGGCGTTGATTTACGGGTAGAAATTGGAGCCGAAGAGCTTTTTATATTATTAACTATAATTAAGGAGGACTTATTCGATAATTTAAATTATTAATTCGTTATTAAGAGCGGAAAGTTCTAATTTATTAAGATTATCCTCTATTTATTCCTCATTGCATATACGTTTAATATTTTCCTCTATATTAGCCCGGGTCGTTCGGATAATTTAAAATTTGAGGCGGTTAGCGAATTCGAAAAAATTAGGCGCTAAGAACTCTTCGATATCTTTAGGGTTAATAGGGCTATAGGGAAAGGAGGGAAGGCGGGGGGGAGTAAAAGAGGTTACCGAAAATATAAACGTTTAATTTAGGTTTACAAGGGTATAATTAATAGATTTAAGGCTAAACCGGTTGGCGATTTATTTAAAGCGGTAGCGGGAGGCCTATTAAATTAGGGAAGTTAAGGAGGCGTAGTATAATATTATTAAAATTGGGTCAGGGTTTATAATTAAAGCCGGGGAAAGGTTTATATTTAGGGTTAGAAGAGCGGGCTTTACAATTAGGAGGATTTGAATAACTTCTTCGGCTAGAAGGGTTTAAGTAATAATTTCGGTTAGCGAAGGAGGGTAAGAATTGCCTTCGTCTTTAATATTTTCGATTATAGGAGTGCGGTATATTATTGTATTAGCTTTTATTACTTTTAAATTAGAGGGTTAGGAGGCCGTTTATAGAGATAGGGTATAGTATAAATCTTAATATAAATTAGTTAATAAGTAATTACGGGTTTTATAAATAGAAGTAAAGGAGAGGGTATTAAAGGGTTATAAGATTGTTAGCGAATAATAAATAAATTAAGGGTAGTTAAGGATAATTAGGTTATTAGGGGCGAAGTTGTAAATAAGGAGATTAATAATTTTATAATATAATTTTGCCTATATAGTAAATTGGGAGAAGTAAGTAATATTACCGCCTTTTGCTTCCCTTCTATTAGCGAAGTAAAGGATTTTAGGGGTAATAAAGTAATAAGTTGGTAAGCGGTAATAGTAGATAAAGGAATAGTTAATAAAATTAAGAGTAGTATAGCCATTATCAATAAGAGTAGAGTAGTATAATTTACATAACCCGTTGGAAAAGTAAATAGAGAGGTTTAAAGTATTTAATTATTTATAACGGCTATTTATAGAAGATTTATTTATTTTTATAATATTAAATAGTATAGGGATATTTCCTTTTCTTCCTATAGGCTCCGGTTTCTAAACGTAATTTAACGAAGAGGTTATATATTTCTTTAATCGATAACTCCTTATTTATTGTTTAAAAGGGGGTTAATAAAGCTTTATTAATATTAGGGAATTAATTAAGTATTATTAGGGATTATAGCGTTAATTTAATAAAATTATTAATTGTATTTAGACTATTAATTGTATTTAAATTATTAGTTATACCCGGATTAGCCGGGCTATTAACTATAATTATTATAGGAACCGCCCCTACTTCTTCTACCGCGGCTATAGTTATTACTATAGGTAGACGGAAGGAATTCCTTACGGAAGTTCATCTTATCGTAGTAAGCGGAGGAATAGTAATTAAGGCGTTTATAATAGGTATAAGTATTAGATTTTATACAGAAGTTAAAGATATTTTAAAGAATTATAATACGGATTATAATATTAATAGCGGATAGTTTATTAAAGTTTATAGTATCGCTATTATAATTAGTCGTAATATAAATAGCTGTAGAAAAAGAGGTTGTATTAGAAGTAGGGCTATAAAGTTTATAGAAGGGATTATTAATTTTAGAATAATAGGCGTTATTTTCGAATTATTAAGCGAAGGTGCGGATTAAGGTAAGTTATTTAGAGTAATTTAAGCCCGAGGATTAGGGAATTTATATAGTAAGAGCAATATGAATTTTATTATTGATTTTATTTCTAAAGAAGTAGACCTTTATAGCGTCGTCGAAATTATAATAATCGATAATCTAAGTTTATTAGTTTTTAAAATCGGATTAATATATATTCTTATTTATAGTAAAGTCGTTTAACTCGCGGCGGGCGAGGGTAATTAGATTATTATTATTATATTTAATATTGAATTCTTCTTTAATAAAGGCGTTAGTAGTCTTCTATTTCTATTTCTCTTTATTTAAATCGAAATCGACGATATAGAATAAGGCTATTTCGTAGGCGGAGAAGGGGGCGCCCTCGAAGGATTTAGTAATAAGTAAGAACTTCTTATACTTATTAAAGAAGAATAAAGGGTTATTTAATTAAATAAAGGTAATCTTTATATATTAAGTATAGTATTTTTTAATTTTCTTTAAAGGATTTTCGCCTTTATTATCGAAAGGTTTAATATAAATACAGGAGGAGTAGTCCGCGAAATTATCGATAATAGAAGTAAATATTATAGCGTTTTTAAGAACGGAGGCTATAGAATTAGTACGTTTAAGTTTTTTCTATAGGGATTTAATAATTTTAATAGTAGAATTAAAAATTTATTAGAGGGCTTTATTATTTAATCCGAATTTATTAGTACGTTAATTAATATTAGCGTAGGTCTTCTTAAGGATAAAGTACTTTTCTTTAAGGAGAACGTTATTATTTAAAAGGCGAATATTCTTAGCCTTAAATTGAGTATACGCTTCGTAGAGAAATTAGAGTTCTTCTTAGGTAAATTAGAATTAGGCGAGGGCAATAATAGAATTGACGTTAAATAGGCGGCCGAGAGAAAGAGAAGTATTATAAAAAATAATATTAATAGAAAAATTAATAGTATATTATTCCTCCTATATAGAAATAGGAAGGCTATTAAAAATAATAAGAATTATTTAAAGGATTTCGTAGAAGTCGGTATTATACGGATTAATAATTTAAAGGGAGTCGACGGCGGTAGTTATAATAAAGTTATTTATAAAAGTAGTATTAAATATTAATACTTCTAGGAGTTCGATATTGCCTATTAAATTAATCGATAGGAATTATAGGTATTGCGAGCGGACCCCGTCTTTAAATAAGCAGATTAGGGTTTCCTTACAATATTTGTAAAGATATAGATTTTTATTTAATTGAAAGAAGGATAAAGCTTACGCTCGTACTTCGATAATAGGCCGAATTTTGAAGTCCTATTTGTATGCGTAGCGCTAAATAAGTATAATAAATTATTATAGGGTAGAAGTATAGTTAGGGGTAGGGTAAGATATGTGTTATTATACGGAAGAGGGGAAAGGAGGTGTGCGTAGAGGGTTGGCTATATAGGCGAGAGCTTTAGAATTAGTCCGAGGTTATATATTTACGTACGTAACCGGACGGCATAGTTCTAAGCTATACCGAAGCACTCTAATATATCGTAATAGTAGTGCTCAGCGCTGGGCAGGTTATAGGTAAACTAACCCTGTAATATAATTATAGTAATAACGTTATAAACTTCGATAAATTATCCGCTATTAATATTATAATTTGTACTATAATTTTTTAAAACGTTTTTAATTTCCGTATAAAGTTTAGCGTTTATATCCGCTATAGGCGCTCTAGTTACTACTCCTCCATTTATTATAATAAGATAAATTTCTATAAGGAGTTCCCTTCTTTTATTTATAATAACGGTTATAGCCGCGGTAAAAGAAGTAGGGGCGGCTCTTATAGCGGCTATAATTAATAGTCCGGCTAATTTAGGTATAGTTAGTAATTTAAATATAACTAGTAGTCTAAATACGGCTAATAGTCTTACTAAATTAATATTATAGTCCTTAGCGGTATTTAGTTAATTCCTTAATATTAATAAGGCTTTATTAGCCCCTTCTTAAGTAATAAATAAGGAGTTATCGACTAGGGAAATATATAGCTTCTTTATTAAATCGCGTTTAGAGGCCGGAGTTTACGGGAAGAAAAGGAGACGTCTTTATACTGCTTAATATTATAAAAATAAATAAATCTTCTATAAATAGCCGTTATAAATAATTAAATATTTTAAATTTCTTTATTTACCTTTCCGACGGACTATATAAATTATACTACTCCACTCTTATCGATAGCGGCTATACTATTTTTAATTTTATTAATCGTTCCTTTATTTACTATTACCGTTTATTAATTTACTGCTTTACTACCCTTAAAGTCCTTTACTTCGCTAATGGAAAGGAAGTAAAAAGCGGTAATATTATTTACTTTTCCCGGTTTACTATATAGGTAGGCTTATATTACGAAATTATCGATTTCTTTATTTACAATTTCGCCTCTAATAATCCAATTATCTTCGGCTACCCTTAATTCGCCTATTATTCGCTAACGATTTTATAGCCCTTTAATACCTTTTCTTTTACTTCCGCTTATAAAGTCCGCGGCTACTTACTAATTAATTTATATTAGGATTTACGCTACGCCCTATCCCTATAAACTATTCCTTAGCCCTTTAATTTAAAGGTAATAAAGGTTAATATAGTAGTATATTATATTCCTATAATCGAGGATATCGAAGACGAAGGCAATTCCTACCCCCTTTCACTAGCCGAAGCTATTACCCAAATCCTTCTAGCCGTAGAGCCCCTCCTAAATATAGAGCCCGCTCTTCTAGCCCTAAACGCGGACCCTCTTCTAATTTTAATTACGGATTCCGACCCGGCCTTTATAGTACTACACTATACTTCTTTAACCTCTTTAATTTAATAGGTCTCTCGCCGCCGCTTTAAATAAATTACTAACCGGTTTAGCCCTAAATTTATCGGTTATACCTTTATAAGCTTAAGTTAAATATTTATATTTTCGATAGCCTCTTTCGCTCCCCTTCGCCTTCCCTCCTTTTTTTACGGCCCTATCGACTTTAAAGATATTAAAGAGCTCTTAGCGCTTAATTTTTTCGAATTCGCTAATTACTTTAAGCTTTAGGTTATTCGAACGACCCGGGTTAATATAGAGGAAGATATTAAACGTATACGCGATGAGGAATAAGCAGAGGATAATCTTAGTAAATTGGAATTTTCCGCTCTTAGTAATAAATTAATAGTTTAAATTATCGAATAAGTCCTCTTCGGTTACGGCTAATAATATAAAAAGCTCTTCGGCTCTAATTTCTATTTATAGATTAACGCCTTTACGGGCTAAAGTATAGAAGTAGCCCTTTATACCGCCCGAATTTTAAATTCTATTCCCTTTAATAGTATAAATAAGGATTTTACTAAATATAAGGGGGTTATTAACGAATATTTTATAATTAATAGTATTGCCCTTAATAAAATTATTTCCGAGGATGTTAATACTTTTTATAAGAAGGTAGATAAGCCCTATAAAACCGACGACTAGATCCGGACTAAGTTCTTTAATTAGTATTAGTACTATACGAATATTTTCCGTTAAATTATAGTTAAAATACTACTTTTCAATTACGCTTATAATTTTAAGATCGAATTTAAACCCGGAGTAGAGGCGTCCGTAGTATACGGCCGCGTTTTTAACCCGGACGAATTTAGTATTATTAAATAATAGATCGACGATAATTTCTAAAAAAAGTTCATTCGGCCTTTTTAATCCTAAACCTCTTCCCCGGTCCTCTTCGTTAAAAAATTAGGAGGCGGAGTTTATATTTACGTTAATTACCGTAGTATTAATAATATTATATTTAAATTTCGCTACCCTTTTCCCTTAATTAAAAAGACGTTCGACGTTATTTACTACGCTAAGATTTTTACTAAATTCGACGTTATTACTACTTTTAATTATATTTATATAAAGGAAGACTATAAATAGTTTATTATTTTTATTACCTGTTTTAATTTCTTCAAAAATCTTATCGTCCCTTTCGGCCTCTAGGGCGCCCCTAGCGCTTTTTAGAATTATATTAATAATATCCTTTATAATATATTTAATATTTATATTACTACTTATTTCGATAATATCTTTATTTATTCGGATAACGAATAGGATTACAAACGTTATATTAATAACGTTTTTAAATAATTAGTAAAAGCGGGCTTTAATATAGATATTAATAAATACGAATTCTATATTAAGCGTATTAAGTATTTAAGGCTCATTATTATACCGGGCGGTATTAAAATAGACTTAGAAAAGGTTAAGGCCGTTATTAAATAATAAATTCTAAAATTTAAGAAGTCCTTCCAATTTTTCTTCGGCTTTATAAATTTTTACCAACGGTTTATACGCTCCTTCTCCTTAATTGTAGCCCTCCTCTATAAATTAATTACGAAAGACGTGCCGTAGATTTAGACTAACTGCTATTAAGCCGTATTCGACTCCCTTAAATAAGCTTTTACTAGCGGCCCCGTCCTTAAAATTTATAATTAGATTAAGAAGATTGTAGTAGAAACGGATACTTTAAATTAGGCTGTAAGCGGTATACTTTCCTAATACGACGATAAAAGTATTTTACACCCTATCGCCTACTTCTCGGCCAAGTATAGCGTATAAGAATATAATTATAATATTTATAATAAAGAATTCCTCGCTATTATTAAGGCTTTCGAAGAGTAGCGCCCCGAATTCGAAAACGCCCAGATTCCCTTTAATATTTTCAGCGACTATAAAAATCTTATTACTTTTATAACGAATAAATAATTTACCTAGTAATATATATACTAGTCCTAATTCCTCTTATAATTCAACTTCCTAATTTACTATACCTCTAACCCCTAGAACCTTTGCCCAAACACTCTTAATTGTAAACCTAATAACTATTCTATAAATATAGAAGACGACTATTTCGCCGCCCGCTAGAGATAACTCCTCGACCCTTCTTAATTCGAAGAAGGCTATTTTAAAGCTAATAATCCTATAACTACCTTTAACTTTTATCTCCTTAGCCTTAAAGATTTCGACAACTAATTAACCAATAACTTTATTCGTATTAATTATAAGACCTCCCCGTTTCTATAGGAGTTTACAGCTTATTTATCGGATAAATCCCTCTACTACTAACTACTATTAATTTATAAAGTTTTTAACTATACCTTTTCTAAGTATTACATCCTCCCTAATAGAGTAGCGAAGTAGTATAATTATATTATTATTAACCCTAAGGATAAGGAATTTTAATTCTAGTTAATTAGTCAGTAGTATAATTCGCCTAATATAGGGTATTTAGGCAAAAATATTATATATAACCTATTCGTTTACGAATTCTTTTAGGAGGGTATATATTATAACGTCTACTTCTTTTATAAAGGCTATTTCCTATACGCGAAGACGAAGTTCTTTAAATACGGCTCTATAGGTTTCTTTAAACTTACTACTATTTCCCTAATTCTATAGAAAAATATCTTAATTGATTATATTATTCCGTTACCGCCTAACGAATACTTCGAGTAGACTTTCTATTATATTACCATTATTATAGACCGGTTAATAAAAATATAGTATTATATCCCCTATATTACTTTCGAAGTAGAAGAGTTCGCTAATCGCTTTATCGATTGTATTTACTCCTTATACGGCTTATTTAATACTATTATATCTAATAGAAGTTCTTAATTCATCTCCTATTTTTAGATTACCCTCTATAACCGCTTTTTTATTATACGTAAATTCAATTCCGCTTTTTACCCTTAAATTAACGCTTAAATTAAGCGTATTAATACGAATATAGAATAGTTCCTACGCTTCTATATTAATTAAGTACAAACGGACTAGGTAAAATAATTATTATTCGTAGAATTCTCGGGTAATAATACTATTTCTTCTTCTACTAACATTTCCCTATTCTTTACTAATTATAATTACTACCCTTATATAAATACCAAACTTTATTCCCCGCTACCCCCTAACCTTTCCCCTATTTAATTGAAAGAATATTATAAAGCTACTGAATTCGCCGATTATTTTTAGAAGATTTAGGATTTTATTTCCTAATAGACTTGCTGTATTTAAGAATAATATAAGGCTAACGCTAATAAATATTATATAGATTTAGATAAATATTAAATAGACGATTTAATCTTCTTCGACGTTATTAACTTTATAAATAGCCGCCCCTATTAAAAGCTTTCCTTCCGCTAAGAGGGCCCCTTCTACGTTATTAAAGCTAATTCTTACTAAATTTACTTCGACTTCCCGGTTAATATAAAATACTTATTAGTATTCTACATTTTTATAGTTTAATATTAAATCGGCCGAAACTTCCCTAACTAAAATACCTCTTCGAATATTATTATAAATAATAGCCGTATTATAATACGTACAAATAATAGTATAGACGTCGTCGAATAGGAGTTTGAACGCTTAATCGACTACGCTTAATTTAATAAGAACTGCTATTAGTATTACTAAGTTAAATAGAAGGGGGACTACCCCTTTATATAGGAACTTAAAAGTAACGTTATCGACTACGAGGAAAGGGTTCTAGAATTCTATTACAACTACCCCTAAGCCCCCGTACTATTAGAAGTCCGCTCCTAACCTAATTACCGGCTATAAATAGACCCTACCGAATTAAAAACGGACTTAAATTCGGATTCGGATAATCCTAAACCCCTACGGCGCTATTCTACCCCTAAACTACGCCGCCGCCCCGTCCCCGGGCCTCCCCAACGCTACTTATCCTATTTACGGCAACCGGTTGAAATTACTATTGCCGCTACCTTATTCTAATACGAGGAGGAGGGCCTTATAAACGCGATAGTACAAATTTTAAAGAAATTATTAGACGTTTAGAAAAGGGGGAATAATAATACTAGTACCTATATATAATTAGATTTTTTTTTTTTTTTTTCTTCGCTAAATAGACGGGAGGAAGGGATAGTATTATAAGGTTATCCCACCTATAACCTACCTAGCGTTAAACACTACTATTACAATATACTAGAATATTTCGGTATAGCTTAGAGCTATACCGTCCGGTTACGTATATAAATACGTAACCTCGGGCTAGTTCTAGGGTTCTCGCCTATATAGCTAGCCCTCTACGCACACCTCCTTTCCCCTCCTCCGCACAACAATATATATCTTACCCTACCCCTAACTGTGCCTCTGCCCCGTGATAATCTTCGTCGTAATCGGGTTTAATAAATTATTTACGTATATACTTCCGGGAGTAAAAGGATCGATATATAATTCTAAACTATTAAAATTAGCATTTATTTCTAAATTCTCAATACCGCCGGGAAAGTTCTACCTCGCCGACGCAGGGTTCTACTTAATGCGTAGGATTTTAATACTATACCCTATAATATAATACTATTTAGTTGAATATAGCGGGGGAAGACGAAGAAGGCGACCGAGGAATAAGAAAGAGTTGTACAATTTGAAGCACTTGAAATATTGTATAAAAGTTAAAATTGTAATCGGTAAAATAAAGAGGAAGTTTAAAATTGTATAGTCGGCGGTATTAGAATATCCTATTGAAATTTAGCGTGATATCGTATATATAGTTACCGCGCTTTATAATTAGATTAAAAAGACGGACCCGTATAGATTAAAACCCTTTAAAGACGACGATAATAATAGTATTGTAAATGTTATTGACGTCGATTTTAAAGGCGAGGAAGTTAAAGGAGAGGGAAGAGGGGTAGATATGGTAATTAAATAGGACGCTCGTATAGTATAATTTAGAAGTATTTTTATAAAGTAAATATAGGTAAATTATAATACTTAGCGGTTTACCCGGGCGGTATTGAGGCGAATTGGCCGTATAACTAGTACCGCCTTAGAGAGGGTTCGAAAAAGGCGCGTATAATGAATTATCTATACTATTAATTATATTATAATCTTTTACTCAAAACGTAATACAAATATATTATTTTATTCGCTAGATTAAGTTAAATCGATTAATACCGGTTGTATTAATTTTGGAGTTGAATTAAAAGAGTTATTAATATTATAATATTGACCCTCTATATAGGGTTAGGGTTTACATTTTATAATCGCGGGACTATATTGCTATATTTACCTTATATTTACTAGATTTACTACCCGTTAAAGCTTAGATTTACTAGATTTACTAATCGCCCGCTAGAACCCTAATTTTACTAAATTTATTAGCCGCTAGAGTTTAGAGTTTAATTTAAAGAAATTTCGAATTTTATAATATTTTGTATTTAATACAATCAAACCCTTATATTTCCTAATAATAATAACTTCGCGTTATAATAATATAATTATAAATTATGATATAACTTTTTAATTACAATACGTACGAATACGAAGATATAAGTAATGGAATCGGATTAATGAAAGCTATTAAATAGTATAAAAAGATTATGATATTTTTTAAGGAATTAAAAGGGTATAATACTAATCTAAGTTATTAAGTACTTCCTCTTCCTCCTTTTCGATAAAGAACGGCTCGTCCTCTAATATTATCTCCGCGAATAAGAGCCTCCCTAACGGTATATTAGTAAAGAAGCGCGCTATCTCCTTATCCTTCCGTAATCCTCTAATAAGGTTATGCTTATTTCCCTTCTATAAACGACGATAAGGGGAATTGTTTATTAATACCCGGACGGACTCTTCTAAATAGTAGCTATATCTAATTAAATTCGCCGGTATAAGAGGAAGGGGTATAGTAATAGAAGGACCGGCGATAGTAATAATAGGGGACGAAGATACTAAGCCTTATAATAAGTATTTTTAAATATTAAATATTGAGTCGGCTAATTTCGATATCCCGTTAGCGGTAATCAACCTCCTCTTTATAATCGGCCGCAATTAAAAAGGCGCCTCCTCGCTATTAGAGCCTATAAACTCCCTTATTGAATCCCTCCTCTTCTTCGCCTTCGCCTTCCTTTTACGCTTTAGCCGCGGGGTAATACCGGTATTACTATTATTGATAACGTCGTCGTTATTATATTCCCGGATATTCTTTTACTCTAAGTATTACTATAGTCGTTACTTTAACCGGATGATATATTTACTAATCGCTCAATCGATAACAAATATTAAGGCGTATTCGTTATAGTATTTAAATATAATTATTTTCAACCATTTTGCTAACAGTGGTCTATTCTTAAAAAAGGATTTCTATATATCCTCCTCCGCCTCAAATCGATTACTCGCTTTATTAAAAACTACTCTAATTTTTTAAAAGAATTCTATCTATAAGTAGTAATCCTCTCTATATGTATTATACCGGTTTTGTAACCGGTTATAATACTAATCGACGTTTAGCTATTGTACGACTATTACCTCAGCTACCTTAGTAAAGACCTTCTTTAACTAGCTAATTGTCTTTCCCTTTACAAATTTCCCTTCCTTAGCGAATTCAACGAAGGTAGTTATAAATAATTGCTTTTAGGGGTTAATTTAATAAGGAGATACTTTACTTACTTAGGTAGAAGGTTGGGGAGCTAGCGGTTGGGTATTAGGGGGTAGGATTATTAACTGTAGCCGTATAATAGAAATATTAGGAAAGGGATTACTATTATTGCTATCACTATTATTACCGCCGTCGTTATTATTACCCTCGTTATTAAATAATAGAAGGATAGTAAATAGCCGACGAGGTAATAAAATTAGTACGCTAATACTAAAATAGTTCGCCTAATTACTTCGACTGCTATATCGACTACTTCGACTTCGACCTCTACCCTAATTAGCACCCCGATTTATTTATAAGGGAGCGGCTATAATAGAGGGACGGAGGGTAGCCTTATAAGTAGGCGGCCGGTTCGAATATATACGCTAATTAATATAAGGCATAAGGAATATAGGGTTTAGTCGAGAAGTTAGTAGTATAATTAGGGGACGAAGAAGAAGTGTTAGGGGAAATCCTGGCAGGTATTAGGATTGATTATGACTCTTGGTAGTCGTTTATTTAAGCGATATAGACGTTGTCCTTATTATATAAGAGTACTCGTCAGTCGCTCCCGTTAGGAATGACTAATCTTAATCTTCATCAATATCATATTATACCAACCTAACGTTACTTTATATACTACTCTATAAAGTCGTATGCGAAGTCCTAAGTTAAGGCTCTCAATAATAATTGTTTTATTACTTCCTTTAATAATATTATTATTTATTATTATATATTATTACTACGTTTAATAATAGAATATCTATTCTATTATTTATTACCACTTCGTAAAGACACTCTTCGTATAATAAGTAGTACTTACAATTCGGATTCGAACGATTTTATTATTACTTTCGTTTTTTCTCCTTCAGCGAAGGGAAGTTACATACTTTATTACAACTGTTTTAATAACAATTTATTAAATTAATTATTTTTATTTTCAAATTTACCCTCTCAAATTATACTTTACACCTTTTACTCTTTCTTTACAAATTTTATTACTACTATTCCCCATTTAACAATTTTTCATTATAATTACCAAAGTTATAGATTACAACCTTTAGGATAATACTACGACCCAAAAGGCAAGGTACGTCTACAACTTTACTATTTTTAAACCCGACCTCTATTATTAAAATCGTTTTAATTTACGAATTAACGAACTTCTCGTTAAAACCGTTAAACTTTACATTAACGACGATAATTATTTAATACGCCAATTTAATTAGTAATACAATCCCGAATAGTACGGTAGATATAATAGAAGTTAGGACAATAAATAAATAATCTAATCAATTAACAATATATACGCTTTTATTATATACAAGTATTATCGCCTAGTTATTTTTAATTTCCTACTTCCTAACGATCGCTAAATTTAACTTTTCGAAAGTAAAGACGGTTAAATCTAATAATTTAGGAAGAAAATATAGTGCAATACTTATAACGCTAGAAAGAGAAAAGTTAAAGCGGCTACCGCTATTATTATTATAGATATTTATATTACCTCTCTTAACCCAGCCGAAAATCCTCTACCGCTTAGTTTTCTACTATTGCCTACTCTTATTAATATTCTTTTTAATATTTAGAGTCTCGACGAAGTAATTAATTTACCTATTCTAAAAAGTATTAATAATTCTATTACTAGTATTTACAATATATCCTCTACTATTAGTATTTAAAATAACAATTTTAATAGTACTATTCGCCGGATTAAGCCTACTCCTATTAAGTATATTACTCCTCCTATAATACGCCAACCGGTTATTATTTATTTAATTAATAAACTAATTTATAATAATTTAGGCGCTAATATATTTAGCGTTCTAATAGTACTTATTAATTAAATCGATTACTCCTATTAAGCTCTTTAACAGTTCTAGTCTTCTATTAAAATAATAAACGTTCCGCCGTTCCTATAGTTAATTTATTTAGCCTCCGTCGCTATATATAACGCCCCTCCTATTAAAAATAGCGATTTAATTAATATAGTTAACGCCTAATTAATACCCGGTTATTATTCTCGCCCTTTTTCTCTAACCGATTCGGTTATTTCCCGTACTAATTCGATTATAGAAATTACGGCTAATTTAGTTCGCCTCTTAGCCGTTAATCCTACTACTCGTACTTTTACTAATATAGAATAAATAGAAATACTAATTAGGATTGTTTAGAGGTAATTATACGAGAATATTATCTATTCTTCTAAGCCGATAAAGACCGGTCCGGATAACGCTCTTAACATTTTTTATTTATTAAAATTAATAATATTTACCGCTCGTACCGATAACCCTATCGGTTTAATATCTAAACTTATTAATATATTACTAATTAACCCTTAGTATATTAAATCGATATACGAATTTTTAATAGAGTATTAAAACCGAAATAAAGTAAGCAAAGCTTTTACTCCTTCGACCCGAAGTAGGAGGCCCGAGAATATTAATCCTATATATATAGATCGGTTTTAGCGTAATAAGTTTGTCGATTTAACCGATAAAAGTTATATATCCGGCGCTAACCCTAATATTAATAATATTAATATTAATTATATAATAACTAATTTAATTATTAACCGTTAAACTTTACCGAAATAGGAAGATTAAACTATTTATTTCTGTAAACTTCCTCTAATTATAAATTATTATATTATTAGTCCTATTGACGGCGTATACTATAGAATCTTTAAGGAGATCGCCGATTTAAAGTAGAACGGTAAGTAAGACCGTATAATTAATAAAATTACCCGTCGGGTTATAAAGCGTATTAATACTCTTATATCCGGCCGTTCGTCTAATTCGCCTTTATATTCTAACTTACCTATATAAATTCTTTCGCCCCCTTCTATATTAATTTATCCTATATTAATTACCTTTACCGATCTAATTCTATTATTAATTAGAATAAATATTAATACCGCTACGGAAGCTCTAAAACTAATTCGCTCCGCCTTTCGTTAAACTATTTCTAATACCGATAAGGCTATTTACTTCGTTAATACTTCTTCTAATACTTTTTAGCCGTTAACCGATTTTAATATATTAGAAAGATACGATATCGGCTCCGCTCTTAACGACATTTAATATAAAATCTATTAGTTTGAGCTTAATAAGTACAATAATTAATATACTTTATTTACTAATAATATTAATAATATTATTTAATAGAAATTCGTCGATATCGGTATCTTCTATTCTAATAATACTAATAATAAAAAGCGTTAAGGATTATATACCGAAGGTAAGATTAACGTTTTTACGGATTGCGCTCTCTTTTTCGACTCCTTTTACGATATTATACTTAAAAACGTCGAGAGAAGAATACTTATTACGTAGAACTTCTAATAATTACTTTACAATTAAACGCTCTCTTAATAAATTAGTACTTTATTTTATATTAAGCGTATTATTTTCGCTAATAATCTTAATAAAATTATTACTACTATAAATAACGTCTTTAGTATTAAACTAGACGTTATTCAAAAGTAATTCGATATATATTCCTTTACTAAGGCTATTAATAAGAAGAGCGACTTTACTTTACGCGATTTCGCCACCGAAATAGTCCGTTACACTCAATTTTAAAGAGATTTTACGGATCTTTAATTTACTATTCAGTTATATAATAACTTATATCCCAAATTGCGCGGCCTAATTATTAAGCTTACTAAAGGCGTAGTACTAAGTACTTTTATCGACTTTATTAAGTAGAAGGTAATTATAATTTGTAATAAATTATTCGAAACGAATATATTTAATTATTTCTTCAATTAAGACGGTACTAATTCTATTCAAATTAATAATAGAAGTTTATAAACTTATTAGGGTTAGTAAAAATTCTTTAATAATAATAAGAAGCTTTATTATTTTAGTAAAAATTAAAACGCCGAACGTCCTTCTAAATCCTTCCTAAATTCTAATTTCAATACTCGTTCTAATAATTATAATAATAATAGTTCGGGTAAAGGTAAAAGAAGTTTCTATTGTAAAAAGCGCTTTAGTAAATACAAATACTCTAGTAATAGTCGTTATATTTATAGTACGGAATATTTTATATTCGAAGATAATACTAACGCTAAGAGCTAAGCTAAAATGCTTATAAACTAAAATTACTATTTTATAGGTAAATTTAATAAAGATATAAATAGGTCTAATATAAATAGCTCTACCGTTAGTATTAATATTACTCCTTCTATTTATTTTACCGTTCTTTGTACTCCCCGTAATATTTCGTCCGATAAAAATTCCGATCCTATAATTCCTCAATTGCCAATTTTATCGTCTATAACTACTATTATTAATGCTATCCTAATTATAAATATTAATTATAACGACGACTCCGAATCCCTATTGTTAGATTTATTATCCGATCCCGATTTTAGTACAATTCTTAAACGCCTAGAGTAAAATCTACTATTCGAACTCTATATAAAAGTCAAAAATACCTCTACCGGAGCCTTTTAGAAAGTAGTAGAGGAAAGTATATAAATAAGGGAAGCGGATATTATATTAAGATTACTAATATTAACGGACGGTCGGAAGTTAAAACTATTAGAGGTTTAATATAAAAGTTAATATATATTATTAGCTTTTATAAAAGGTTAAACTATTAAAGTAATTATAAATATCGCTATACGAAATAGATATCCCAATTTGAGAAAAGTTATATTATACTTCAAAGTTAATATTAAACCGAACTTTAATATAATATTTATATCGGTTTACTTTAATTCCAATTACTTGTTATTTATTATAAGCCAGGAGTTTATAAAAGCCTTTTCTCCTAACGTTCGATATTTAGTAGTACTACTAAGTATTATAAATAGCATTAATTCAAAAATTATTATTAATACTCTCGCCGAATTTGACTTCTATATAGAAGGAAAAATTAACGGCGTTAAAATTAACGGTTATTTCCAAATTTCCGCTTTAATTATTAATAAATTTAGCCTAAATATATTATTAAGTATAGACTTTCTATACAATTATAGTATTAAATTTGACTTCAATATAGTACTTTATTCGTTCCGCTTAGTATTTGGCATAAAAGTATAAAGAAAAGTTTTCTTTAAGAAAGACGAAACCGAAGCTAATACGTTTATCGCCGAAGTTTTCGCAAAATAGAATATTATATTATTAGTATAATAATTAAGAACTTTTCATATTCGTTATAGCGCTCAATTTAATAATTAGCGCTAATTAAACGAATAATTATCCTATAATTTCTATACTTAAATATATAACCTACTAAATACTATAGTAAACAACTAAACCGCTAAAGTTATACCCTACTACAATTTATTTAACGATAATTTATTTATTTTTATTAATATTAAGGTAGGTATAATTATACGTCCTTCGCTAAAAAACCTAGAAACGGCTATACTACTCAATATATTAAATTTTTAATATTTAATAACTGAAGTACAAATTAGTCTATTATAAGAATAATATACTATATATATCGACTATAGTATAAAGGACGATAAAACTACTATTAGGCGTAAGAAGGCTATTAATAATCTTATCGAAGTTTTTGCTAATTTAGCTACCGACGACATTTCTACCGCTAAAAACAATAAAGAAGTTACCATCTATAAGGACAACTTTAGCGTCCCCTCCTATAAGTTGAATAAATCCGTTAATATCGAATCAATTTCCTTTGAAATAAGTATAAATATTTATTATATTAATCCCAATTTTACCTAATAAATAAAGAGCCTCCTAAATAAATACATCGACGTTTTCTGTCACAGGGCAAATGCTGTAACATGGTTGTCCTGGCCTATATAGTAATGCATTCCGATGTTCGTTGGCAAGCGAACATCGTCCTACCTTTTACTAGGTCAGGTTTGGCCTGGCGGTCATATGCATTGCCGCCCCGTCACAGTATGTTCGCTTAACACGGCGGGTTCGATTCTTAGTAGGAGCAATTCGAAAGCGGGTTTTTCCGTCGCGCATAGAGCGACATCTTTGAGGTTCCTTAGAGTAACCTTGGAAGACAGATGCGACCGTTGAATGCCTCATTAAACGACCCGTTGGAAAAGCCCCAAGGCTTTTCGGTTGGTGCTATAAGGTGAAGAGACGAAAACCGATCCTAAGATCCCTTGCCGCGGCTGAAGAGGCGGGTAAGAGGGGAGGTAGTGTCACAGGGCAAATGCTGTAACATGGTTGTCCTGGCCTATATAGTAATGCATTCCGATGTTCGTTGGCAAGCGAACATCGTCCTACCTTTTACTAGGTCAGGTTTGGCCTGGCGGTCATATGCATTGCCGCCCCGTCACATTTTCAAAAATTAAGGGATTATACTTATAAAAGAGAATAATAAAATACGTATTAATTTAGTAGAAGGATAGTAAAATTAGTATAGGATTATTAAAGTTTACCCGCTTAATACCTAAAATCGAGAGTTCTTTAATAAGGAATATAATAAAATATATACTTAAAGCAAAATATCTTTTATATTTCAACTAATTCCTATTACGTACTTTATCTTTATCGTCTAGAAAAAAATTAACGGAGTCGATAAAAGTAAAACGGTTATTAATTTTAGACCGTTAAATAAAATTACTATTCTAGACGTATATTTTTTACCCGACTAAGAAAATATTATTAACGATATAATCGGCTACCTTTATTTTACTATCTTTAATATTATAGGTTTCTTCTATTAATTACTTATATATATACTATATTACAACCGTATAGTTATTATTAGCCTACGCAATTTTGAATAATTAAACGTAATTCTTATAAGTTTTAAGAATTCGCCTTTCTTCGCCTAACGCTTTATAGATTGTATATTTTTCGACTATTAATTATTTATATATATTTATATTAATAATATTATTATTTATAGCTATACTAAAGAAGAATACCTAAAGTATATTAGTATTGTATTAGATTTTTTTAATAAAAGTCGTATTTATATTAGCGTAAATAAATTATTTGCCGCCTTTCTATTTATACAATTACTTAGTAGTATTATCGATAGAGAAGGTCTCTACTAGATTAAAAATTGTATTAAAGTATTCTAAAAGCTCAATTTTCCTAATGCTTTTAATACGTTTGAGATTTATTTCGGTATAACTGGCTAATTACGTAAAGGAATACTCTAATTTACTGTAAAAGAGGTATTCCTAAACTATAAAAAGATAGAGCTACTAAGGCGTATAAGAGAATTAAATGATTTCAAACCTAATTTAATAAAATAAATATATAAGGTTTATACGTCTAAAGTTAAGTTTATTTTAATTTAAGAAGAATTTAACGCCTTTAAGAATATATAAGAAAACTTATATAATTAAATGTATTTATTCTACTATATTAAGACCGATTAGCTATTTATTAAAATAGACGTTAGTAGTAAAGCGTACGGAATTTTTATTTTTTAATTGAAATACAAATAGGACGAAGAGTTAATTCCCGGTATAGGTAAGATCCCCTTAATTATAATTAAGCCGGTATACTTTCTATTAAAGTTGACGACCCCGGTAAAAAAGAAGTATAGTTTAACCGAAGCCAAAATTACTATTATTATTTAAACTTTGAGAAAATTACGAAAAATAGTATAATTTAATACGCGGCCGGTTAATATAATTACCGATTACGCTTCTACTACTAGAATTATTAAATATATTTCGTTATATACTATAGATCTCGTTAAAGCTAACCCTAAATTGGCAAATACTACTAATTGGGTATTATAGTTCAATTTGAATATTTTTTATATTTTAAGTCCTTTAAATATTATACCTAATATATTATTAAAATTACTAATTACTGAAGTACTAAATAAAAACGATTAATCCGATAAATTCGCGGATATTTAATTTTATTTCGTATATTTTAATAATTTTAATACTTTTAATTTTATAGGTAATAAGGTAATAGTAAATACTCGGACCGTAGTTCTAGTTATTTCGCCAATTTTCAAATAATAATTAATAGATGTATATCCTAACGACTTAAAATACGGTCGGGTCCTAAGGTTGATTAATAAGGCAAATACCCTTAGTTAATTGTATATATACTACTTAGGTAAGCGTTCTAATTTCCCTATAGGACCCTATATTCTTAATAACGGACTCCTTTTTTATATTAATTAGTATAATACTCGTCGTTTATACATACCAAAAGCCTATATCCAAAAGATATTAGAGTTAGTTTACGACAAAAAATACTACTTTAGTATTAATTGTATAATAGACGACCTTTTTTACTTTTAAATACGAAGGAAGATTTTAATAGTTAGGGATTACGTTTAATATTGCGAAGTATATTATTAAAATTAATATAATTATTAATTAATTCTAAATAAATTAATATTTATTCGTATAGTCCTACGGCTATACTATACTATTACAATAGACTTTATTACGGATATACCTATTATTAAATCCGTTAATATAATATAATCGTTGCCCGGCTTTATAAAATTGGATACGCTATATATAGTTATTTATAAGTTTAGTAAGAAAGTATTACTCTTTACCGGTTATAGTATATATAGTATTAAAGAATAGGTTAAAGTATTGCTTTAAGCGCTGAAATATTGCGATTAGAGTCTATCGGTTACTATTATTAGCGATTATAATCCTAAATTTATTTCTAATATTTAGAAAAGTATTTTCGAGGCTTTAGTTATCAATTTACTCTTTTCTACAGCTTATTATACTCAAACCGATAGTTAATCCGAGCGTACGAATTAAATTATTGAACTAGTAATTCGTATATAATATACTACTAATATAATTCTTTAAATATTAATATTAATTATTCTATAATACAATTTGAATAATACTATCCAATCGACAATAGGTTTATCCCTAAACGAATTTGTTTATAGATTTAAGCCTTATATTACATTTGAATTATTATTATTAGAAAAGGAGTAAACTTCTATTGTAGAATTTTTATTATTAGTACGTTAAGAGCTATAGTTGGAAGCCGCTAAATTAATCGATTGTATAAGTATAGCGGCTAAATAGAAGTATAATGCCAAATATTCTCCGATCTCCTTCGAAGTTAGCAATAGGATTTATATTCGCTTTAATAAGGGTTATTATCTACCCGGCTCGTTTAAGACAAAATTTACACTAGTACGTATAGGTCTATATTAAATTGTTTAAAAAGTCGGCCTTTTAACCTATAAATTCAACCTTCCTAAATATTAAAAAACGTACCCAATTATTTCGGTAGTTTATCTATACAAATTAGCCTAGGGAAATAACCCCTTCGGTCGTACGGTTAATTCCTTAAGATTAATTAAAATAGACGGCTAAGAGGAATATAAGGTTGAGAAGTTTATCGTAAGAGCTTAAATTCCTATAGGTATTCAATATTTAATTAAATAGACTGGATAATAAAATTTGTATAATATTTAGGAATTAAGGGAGGAATTTATACGGTATTCGAAAGAAGTAGTCTAGGAATTTAATAAGGAATATTTATTAAAATTACTATTTAGGGGTATTTGTAGGAAAATCGTTTAGCGTATCGGTCGTTTACTTTCGCGACGATAAACGTAAAAAGATAGAGTTTTTCGCGTCGTTAAAGGAAGAGATGTAAAAAGTATTTATTTTCTCTTATTTTTTCGTTTTCTTTTAAAGAATATTTTCCTTATTTTTATTTTGTATTTTATATACTATATATTTATACGGTATTTACTTATTATTTATTTTCTTTTTACGATATATTTATTAAAATTTCCAAGTGATTATTCAATTAAATAATTACCTTAAATAAAATAGGTAATTAGGTAGGCAATTGTATTAAAGGCTATTATAACGTTCTATTTAATTAAACGGTTATCCGGTTAACGTTATTACTAAAGTTTAAATAAGTAAAGGTTATATAGGGCAAACGCTTTCGGCAAGTAATAATAATAAGCCCTACGGGTAGGTCTTAAAAGTCTTAATACGTATATATCTTTACTAATACTATTTTAAAACTTTCTTTCTCTTTAAAACTTCTTTTACCCTATTATTAATTATACGTTATAATTTACCTTATCCTTATACTATTTAAATCTATAGCAACTTTATTCAACCTTATTACTTTTATAAGTAAAATAAATAATATTAATATAGTTAATACTTAAGTAATCGCTTATCTTATTACTTAATTAATTAATTAAATTAATTATAATAGTAATCCTAATAGTAGTCTAAAATAGTACGACTATAATTATAAATTAACTCTTCTTACTTTAAAAGCCGATTAGCGCTTTCTAAAGATCGCTAATAACGCCCGCTACTTTAACTATTATACAATTAATAGTTACCCCTTTAAAATAATTAATTTAAATAATAATTCACTTTATATTATATTACCTAACTTTATCGCCGAATTTGTTACGATTATAAGTAACGACTACTTATATACTTTCTTTTAATACGTCTACATACGCTTTATTATTAATTTACGTACTAATTTAAATAAGAGCGATAAACCCTTCTATCCGGCTAATCGTTTTCCTAGCCCTAAGTCCTACGGCCTTAATAGTATTATAATTATCGCTACTAAGGTTAATAATTCCAACCGTCGTCGTATTCCTAATATAACAATTAATTACTTATTCGTTAAATATAACGACGAAATAATATTAGTACTATATAGTACTATCGATTATATTAGTATTTAAATTAACTTTAATTAGGTAATTTTATAAATTATTAATAGTAATTTTCACTATTTAATATCTACTATATTATTAGCCCTTCTTCCTTAGAATCTAATTAATAGTAATAGCTTCGGAGATTAGTAAGACTAGGTTTCCTAAGATTATAATAATCTAATTATAGATATATATATTTAGGAATCGGCTTTAATTTAAGACGATTAGCTTTACGAATTAATTCCAACGGTAGCCTTTAAGTAGAATATCCTTATATTTTACTATAACTATATATAAGAAGTTATTACTATATTTAAAATTACTAACTAGTACTTCGAGGATAATACTATTCGTCTTCGTAATATATACCCTATTAGTTATATTATTACCCTCGATAAATTCGATTTTATTAAAGAATAAATTCAATACGAATTCGATTATTTAACCTCTTATTCCTTTAATTAATTACGTCCCGAACTAATTTTCGATAATCTTACTATTAGCATTAGTATATCCTCGAAGACTAAGAATACCCCCCGCGGTCGTAGAGGTAACGCCTACGTTAAGCAAGTTCGCAGTCTTACTAACTTTAATAATTAGGGTAAGAATAATAAGGGTAAAAAAACTAAAGTCTACCCTAAGTCCGAAGAAGATATCGAAAAGCTTTACTATTAAAATTATAAGATATTAGGTATTAAAATAAATAAAAAGCTATATAGAGAAATTTGCGAAATCGTTATTAAATATTTTATTAAAGCCTCTAAAAAAGAAAAGAAAGATGCCTTCTCGTAAAGTAATTTCGTTTGTAGCGTTAAATCTCATTTTAATAGCGCTTATAATAATTTTATTAAGGGTAATAACTCTTATATTACTAAGATCCCTAGTAAAGCGATATTATTAGTTCTACAATATTATAATTATACTACTAGTTTGCCCGAATAGACTATTGGTATATTAAGTCGTATAGGTTTCCTTTATCGCGTCCAAACTACTCCTAACCCGGTAATTAAAAATAAATTCCTAATTACAATTAAAGAAATTATTAAAATCTAGGAGGTTTCCATTGTATTTATAGCCAACGTTAACGAAATATTTATTATTATTAATAGCGTTTTAGGAGCTCTTAATACTATATTAGAGAATTTTAACAATTATTTAGTAAAATTTAATAAGTATTAGGGATAGGAGATTAACGACTTAAAGAAGGATTTACTAGCCGAATAAAAGAAGGTTACTAATAATCTTCACGCTAAAATTATATTATTACGTAAGATTATCGAATCTTAATAATAAGTCGTTACTCCTACACTTAAATAGCGTACTAAAATTGACTTATATAATTAATTTAATAACCGTCGGGAATAATCTATTAGTAATTCTACTAATAAAGCTTACTATAGCTTTAACAACCTTAACCTAACTTCTACTCGCTCTAATTATAATATATTACCTATCGTTCACTCTCTCCGCTATAGTAGTATAATAGAGGATTAGTATACCGAATCTCCTTCGAATAGTAATAAACGCGTTCGTTTAAACGCTAAAGGCCTATTTATTTAAATTAATAATTCTTACCTCGAAGATTCGGACGAGAATATAGAGGGGAATACTGGGGTTTATCGCAATTTCCGTAGTTAATAGCGTTCTAACTTAGAAGTCAATCTTAATATAGTAGTTATATATTAAAAAGGATTTGGAATACTATAATAGTTATTTAGAGGAATACTTAGGATTATATTATTTAAATAGGATTTGGACATCGTTAAGGATAACTCTAGGTATAGGAACTTATAATATATCTTTTTAGTAGTTCGCTATAATAGTTATAAATAGTAAGTACTCTTCTCCTTTAAAGAAAGGGAAATATTAGGGGAAATCCTAGTAAATATTAGGATTGACTATAACTTTTAATAATCACTCATTTAAACGATATAGACGTTGTCCTTATTATATAAGAATACTCGTCAATCGCTCCCGTTAAAAATAACTAATCTTAATCTTTATCAATATCATATTATACTAACCTAACGTCACTTTATACACTACTCTATAAAGTCGTATACGAAGTCCTAGGTTAAGGCTCTCAATAGTGATTATCTTATTACTTCCTTTAATAACATTATTATTCATCGTTATACACTATTACTACGTCCAGCAATAAAGCATCTGTTCTATTATTCATTACCACTTCGTGAAGACGCTCTTCGCGTAACAAGAAGAGGAGGAAGAGGGTAGTTAATAGTAGTAAAGCCGGTGGATAACTAGACCGTAGTAATATTATACTTCTATACCTTATTATAACTAGGCAATACATTACCGAAATCCGTAGTATCGATAGGGAAGTCCTTTTACCTTATAAACCGTATTAAACGACGAAGGCTATTGTAAATAAGTTTATCTAACCCGAAAACGTCGTTGTCGATAAGGTTAGTAATATTAAGGCGGTTAGAGGATATAATAGGCAAGAAAGTAAGTAATAGAGGGAGGAGATGAGGGTATTAGTAATAGAGGATTCTAATTAATAAAATTATAGAGTTAATGCCTATATTTATACCCAACCGACTCGACTCTACTCAATTCGATTAAGCACTCAACTAGGCACTCAACTAACCAAAAATCGTCGATTTACATCGATTCGCTATTATTATTAGTAATAATAGTTTTTATACGCTCAAAAGCACTATTACTACAATTTACTCGAATCTAACTATTATTATAATAGACTATTATTTATATCCCCCTTTTTACCCTTTAAACCTTTATAATCAACAACCGCTACTACCCAACACGGGAATTACGTAAACGTTATACAGTCTTATAGAACAACTTCCCAACTACTAAAAGGATATCTCCATTTGTAAATACCTTCAAAATTGAGCTCATTACGGTAATTACGGTCTTATAGTATAAAAGACGAGGCCTTTTGTAAAGGATCTCGATAATGATTATACCCCTATCGTATAGCTTCGCTTATAATACGTGCAGGCGCTACTATACAATATAAACGAAAAAGAAAAAAGACAAAATGGTATAAAGACCCCCTGTAAAGACTGCAGATTTTAGCGTTGTACACGGATCAACGACTGGATCAACTGGCGGATCAACCATCGAAATTTGGAACACGCCCAAAGTATTCAGCTGAAGTCCGGGTTCGAGATTACAGGACGCGTTCACGGAGCAGAGAATTGGTGACAAGGCCAAGTAGCGGCCATTGACGGCTCGGAATCGCATCAAGGAGCACCCCTGAAAGCCTGTTTTGCTCTAGCCTCTTCCATCGCATCCAGTTGACGGGTGCGTTTGGTGCCACTAGTTTCTCTGCACGCTGCATGGGATCAGCTCCAAGGGAGGAGGGGTGGGTGACATCTTGAGCCAAGAGAAGAAGCACCCCCAACGAGTCCATTGAAACGCAGAAAAAGCAAAGACTTGCGCAGCCTTCTCTGCACTTCATTTGCACGACCCTTCTTGTTGTAGAGGACCTGCGCAAAATAGGGGAGAAAACTTGGGGTATTTCTGCACCTTCTCTGCGTTCGGACTGGCAAAGACTCGCCGAATCGTCCATGCCAGTATCGAGGGAAACATTGGGAATGCTGACCCAGATGCGAAGCCTGGCAGGTCTGGTAATTAAGGCGATCGTTGACAGAAAGTGCCTGCGGGCTTGCTTCCACAATGCAGGGGCTATACAGAGTCCCGGGACGGACAAGCAGCCCCAAATGTCGGTGGATGTTACTCAAGCTTGATAACCATTCCCCGCAGAATCATTCCCGTCCCAAAGGGCCCAGTAAGATGAGGTGGGTGTGTATGTACGGAGCACGGGGTACCCCCCCCCCCCCCCCCCCCCCCCCCCCCCCCCCCCCCCCCACCCCCCCCCCCCCCCCCCCCCCCCGCCCCCCCCCCC
>RAPC01000097.1:0-41451 GCA_009806235.1 Neurospora sp. CHS-2018c | reverse complement strand
CCCCCCCCCCCCCCCCCCCCCCCCCCCCCTCCCCGTATGACACGTCCCGTTCTGGATTCCGTAGGCTGTCTCCACGGAGCGCGGAATGATAAAGAAAAGTTCTTTTTGTGCCCCAGGTGGGCATTAAACGTCGATTTTGTAATGCGCACTCTGACGGAATGGTTGCACCTGACAGATGGCCGGATCGGTGAAAGGATGGGTTGAGAGGAGGAAGGCCAGCGTATCATTGGGCGACAAGCCACGAGTCCTTTCTGAATTGGGGAATTTTTGACGAGAACGGAGACTAATGGCCAGTCGTCGCCTGTTATCCTTTCAGACGTTTCTAGGGTATTGGCCGGCGCGGGTGGTCCTCTCCAACAACGAAGCGTGCGAGTCTCACTCGGCAACCTTTGCTTCACTGGTCGCGGCGCGTCAATATTGGGATAATCCCTTTCCCAGCCGTAGGGCGTCGACACAATATCCGAGCCTTTTTTTTCTTTTTTGTGTCACGCTTGTACCACAAAAAGCTGGATTGAAGCTGGGCGTACAAGGTCGAATCATAGCCAGACGCTGGTAGCAGGTAGTGCCAGGGGAGAACAGCAAACAAGGTTCCGGCGAGGAGCTATGACATGCGGAGTACCTGGTACGTTCCAGAGCCGGGGATCAGAATGCCAGGTTACGCAAATTGCTACCATTGTTGCCCTCGATGCAGCCGTCCCTCAACATTGCACAGCATATCACTCCGATAGCTGGAACCTCGCGGGAATCGACCCCCAGGCGGGTATGCTTGCTCCCAGAGTTATTTTTGCGAAGTGACACACAGTAGGGACGGATTGCTGTCCACCGTCTTGCTCAGACATGCTTCCTAGAGAGGCGCCCCTGGTGTGATTTCGGAACCCTTGGTGATCCTACACAGTACGCTCCGGATAGGTGGTAAACGGTGATGCACCAGGACCGCCTCCATGGCTATTGCGAGGGCCACTGCGCATACCGTACAAGGCGGCCGTCAAGCAGCACTGCCCACGATAATAGGCGAGCCAAGCATTTGGCTGTCGATAGACCGTTGTAGAGGTGCCGTGACCCGTGATTGTCACCATCATGAACAAAGTCAAACGTGAATGCCGCCTGGGGATTGTTGCCGAACAAACAATTGTCGGGAAAGCGGATGAGAAGGCCGGACCAACCGTATGGAAGCCCGATTATGCCCCTTGCGCAAGGGAACATGAGAAAGGAGCACTTATGGATTTTCCAAAGTTTGCGTCCCAAGCGACATGGTCAATTTTGTTGGGGCGGGGCTGCACTGGCAGACTTGGAATGCTGGGTAAGGGACCCGATCCCTCAAAAACTTGCCGCCAAAAGATGCCATATCCATGTTGAGGCAGCTTCTCTCGGCTGCCGGAGGGAATTCGTCTGCCAGTGAAATATGAATAGGCGCAGTGGCGTCATCATCGTTAAGCCGCATCTCTAGGACAAGGCGTTGAGATGGCACCGTGGGCACCCAAGGAGGGCGACGACCCATGGGGCTGGCTTGCTGGCTTGCTTGTGGGCGTTCTTGGGCAAGGCAAGGTGCAGCAAGCCACGATGCGCCAACGAGATTAGCCAGCATGTGGCAGCAGGACCATCCCGTCGACGATGGTCACGCCCAAACCCCCAAAAGCGCTCTCTGAAGTCTCATTTTTTCGACATGACGAAGAAGTGCGTCGTGGGAAAGGAAAGAGGCAATTTCCTGATACGACGGGCCGGAGGATACCGAAATTTAAAGTGCGGAAAAGGAATGAGAAGTCTCAATAATGGCCTGCGAGCTTTCGGGGTTTGGGCAAGACAGCAGCCCGGGGGGGTGCGACAGATTTGACAGTGTGGGTTGAGCCGCACTGCCATTGAACGTTTTCTGTACATTGCACAAGTAGACATGCCATGTCCAACGCACGGGAAGGGATGCAGATGAGCAAAGCGAGCAAGCCCGGTGGGCGTTGACGGTGCCGGTTGACGGTGCCGCCATGGAAGGAATGGTCATGGAAGCCTCGACCGGAAGCCTCTCAAGCCGGCGGCGGCGGCGACGGCGGCAGCGGCACAAGACTTGGGCTCTTTCTTGTCCGTTTCTGTCTCGCTGGACGGAGCGAAAGCGGGCAACCAACAGGCGGGACATATGCCTACCAAGGATATGGAGAGAGACGAGAGGCTCGGAGAGAAAGACGCCTGCACCAGACCGTCGGGTGTTAGCAGTGTCACCAACAACGGAGGGATTTGGGAGCTGTCAGTTCGAGATGTGCGTACCATCTTGACCCGTGTGCGACTCTACCAAGTAGTCTAAGCACTTGTACCTGCACAACGACCTCAAAGACGTTCGGTCATAGGCTGCTCAGAAGCTGCTGATTGGAGGATGGCAATGATTCGCCGAGTGGAATGGGGGCATCGCTTTGAATCGCATCCGTCACGTCGAGTTGGGTGTCATATTGGACCAATACCGGAAAATCAGCTGAGAGACGATAATACGACAATGCCAACAACGGCAGCGAGAATTGTCCAACATGCCATTGGTGCAGTTGGAACCGGAGCGGTTACCGAAACAAAAGTCGAACTGTTGGCTGGAGTGACGTTGAAAGAGCCTGGGAGAAGCAGAGTGTCGTGGAATCCAAAAATTGCGGTGGACTGGACGCTGGTGCTGGTCGTGGTGTGCGATGTGTGGTGATGAGTGGATCCCGAAGCCCTGGAATCCGAACTGCACTAACGGAGACACTGACAAAACACCCCTTATCAGTCCTCTTATCTGATAGGGTGGTACTTGGTCAAAAACTGCGGGATGGGCGACGGGAGGCGCTTTCCCGAACTCGTTCCATCCAATTCCTCCAGATCACCGGCACCTGCCAAAATGCCAAATTGAAGCCTGCAGGTGCAGACTGCAAAAACCACGGCAGTCATGCGCGCCTGCCATTCGAGCAGAATCAACGACAAATGGAAGTCACTCACGCCGTTAAAATTAAAAGGTCCACCGTGGGCCCATGGCATGGCAGACGGGAGCCGCAGAGGAAGCAGTTCTTGTGCAGTCACGCGTCGTCAAGTTATTCGTTTATCACAACGAACGATGCTCTCCCGGGACCTGACCTGAATCTCACTCACTCAGCCTCTTCATCGACTCCATCTTCAGCGCCTTTCCCTTCAACACTATCGATCAGGCTACCCCCCCAAAGGTGACGACCGCGAGACCCATGCGTCGATCAATCATGACCCAAAGCTTAATCTTAACCGCTTCTTGACCAATCCGCCCTCTTCTCCCTACACTCACTACGATCACCTCGAAACCGTCGGTGGCTGGTCTTTATGCGCCTTTGTTCTCAAAGGCATGCTTCACGAAGAGTCTATACCCCTCTGGGACTTGCCAACAACGTAGCTCCGACATGGCTCGGAGGCTCCGAAAGGTCTAGAACATTGAGTTCTTCAAAGAGTCAGAGACTCTCACGACTCTTCAGATGGCACATCTCGTTCAGTTCGGAAAGTTACCGAGCTATTCCAAACCTCTTGATGGTAATGATGATGATACGAGGTGACATAGGCTGAGCACATGTCTCATGATAATCCCCTTCGAGAAAACAAAAACTCTATTTCTACCGGCCAAACCTAGACATGATCCTCGTATAGGAAATCTTGCTGGGCTATCGGTATGTCGGATCGGACTCACAGTGGTTCAGAATACACTCTCTTCGCGTTGCACGGACTCACTTCAACTTTACGAATGTGGCTGAAGATGCTTACCAAACAACAAAGAAGGGGACACTCCACCACCATCATCATCACTTCGATGTTTACTGAAAACATACTGCTCTGAAATTCTCGCTCCAAGTACCTCTACAAACCCCAACCTGACAGATACTTGCACAAGTCGGAAAGATAACCAACACCTGTCTCGGGACACTTTCAATTTTCCACCTTCTTTTCCCTCTTGCTTCCCTGTGCTTCACTCCATTTCTCACTGCTCAACGAGCCCGATGAGATGCATCATCGATCACCGCGGGCAGTGCACCTATTTCCGGAAAAAAAATAACAAACAAACGCAGTGAGGTTCAGTTTGCTTTCTGTCTTCGAGTCAAGGACTCGCACACACACTCCACGATCGCATACTGCAACTACGCACATACAACGGACCGAACAAACTGGGGAAAACAAGGTCATACGGATATCTACCTTATCACCTTTTTTCTCCCCCACGCCACACCCAACATCACACTTGCTTGGGTGGGAGAGATCTCTCAATTCGGTCTACCGACCGAAACGGGAGGGGAGCTGGGTCGCACAAAAACAGGCGACACAGGCACACACAGGGTCAAGTAAACCCCCCGTCCCGGTTCGACATCCCTGCCAGCTGAAGGTCTGCATTCGCGGACACGGATGAAAATAGAAAGAATGTTTGGCAACCATTTAGACGTCTGTTATAAGGGGGTGGAAAGTAATATTGCATTTCAATTGCGCTTCCGTCAGGTCTTTACACGCATTGGTAACGACAACAACTACTAGTAGCCAGCCTCGGCTCTGTATCAAGCTGCAGAGAAGCAACTTTATACGCACAAAAAAAGGCAATGCCACGATAATAACTGATTGTTTATGCGTTCAAGCGAAGCAATGACAACAGCGCAAAAAGCAACAGAAAGGCACAGCGAACACAAGCAAAGAGGCGAAAACGGAGTGACTGAATGGCAGACCGGCGGCGGCTGGAGACACAAACCCCAGCTCAACGGGTACCTGCGTTTGTCATACTCAACTTTCTTCTTGTCTTCCCCCTTTTTCGCCCTTTTCGGGGCAGGGGTTTGTCGGTTCACATTGGACTCGCTAATTCTCACTCTTTGCGCTGCAGTCGGTGCCGTGGTTAGGACTTGATTCTCGTTGGTAAACAAACGAGGCAGTGAATTGAGTGACTGGCCGGTAAAGGGGGCCCGACATCGATGTCTACCGGTCAGTCGGTTGAATGTGTCACAGCATGCCGAAAACGGGAGGTAAAAACAGGGGCTCGAAGAATAGGGGAAGGAAAGTGAGAAGAAGTCCTACAGCGCACCTGTCAATAACTCTTTCACGGTGCGGGATGCAATTGTCAAGGGGGCATGTATGTGTGGGGATTGGCAAACGGGCTGGGTTGAAGGAATGTGCGGAAAAGAATATCGCATCCCCGGTGTTTATGCCTCTTCCACTTGATTTAAGTGATGATTGATCAAGACGAAGACGAAGATGAAGAACAGCACTCACAATTTCTCATCACGGCTCAATCTCAGCTGGCGTCGAAGAAATCTACTTCCACGAGGAAGACGACCCACGAGGAAGACGACCCACGAGGACTACTGTACGAAGAATAAGGCAAAAATCAACTTAAAGAGAGACATGAAAGTAGACGATACTACAGTCCAATACTGGTTTGTTTGTTAGTTTGGCACCCCGAACAGATTCATACCAACCCGTCCTGAACGCCGTAGTGGTACTTCGAAATGTATAATCATCAACTAAAAACCGATTATTAGAATCTGATTTGATATATTTATATCAATTTTAAGCCCCCGTAATCGAAGAAAACACATAAAGTTGATGTGGAAACGCCTGGACAAGTTGACCAGAGGTCTCGAGCTAACAAACTTTCCAGGGATATATTGTACAAGATGGTAGAAAAGAAAACATGAAGGTAAAAAGGTCCGAAGAGGAAATCCAAGTGACAGTGAGAAGAAAACAACAGGGAAGGAAGAAGAAAATAAAGACGACACAACACGAAAAGGAACGAAGGCATTAATTGGCGAGAGAGTCGAACGAAAACATTCATGTTCCCATGACAACAGCTGTTCTGCAGACACTGAATACTATCAAGCTATTGACCGGGCCATCATCATCCCTCGTGCGATATCCATCCATTTCTCACACCGAAATATCTCGCCTCACTTGTATCTTCACTTCACCCCCGACTGATTAGCATGCAAGTAAATGGCACTTCGTTGCCCTTTCCATTGCCTCTCCCCTTCCCTTAGTCTCCTCATACATTCTCTCCATCGCTAGCTTTTCCCTCCACCTCTTCCCTTCATCTTATTCCCATTCTCGCCCCTTTCTCTCCGGATATCAATCGCGTGAAGTGGCTGAAAATAACTCATCTTGCCCACTCCCAGTTAACTATCCGTTCAACAACCAGTTTAACTTCTATGCCATGCACATACTGACATACTATACCAGACTTCATACGTCTCATGACCTGGCCACGATGAAAACATTCATATGAAGAAACCAGACATGACCGGAGGTACATGGATGCAGATGAAACCACACGTAGAGGTAAAACAGGAAGAGATGACGGGGTACGGAAAACTAGGAAGCAAGAAGGGACCCTGCGGTGGAGAAAAAGAACAACAAAAAAAGGGAAAGCACGATACGAAGATGAATAGAACTTTACCTCTAAGCGGGGGCGTCCATAAGCAAAGATAAGAGAACGAGAAGGAGCAAATTAGAAAGTGGAACGAAGACGCGTCCCCGTCGAACTTGCCCTCTGCAGTAACAAGAAATGCGAATTCAACATTGTCTACCTCACTTGACAGTTGTATCGCCATCATCACTTCCACTTGAACTCCTGTGAAAACCGCCCGGATACATTCATCAATCCCTTCCCCGCTCGTCTTGCTTCCTTCGCCTCCGACTACGACCTACCTTACCAACCTGGAAGTCATCAGCACCACATTCTCCTTCTCCTTTCACTTCGCTAGGCATACAAGCACTCGTGCTTCCCTCGCGTGGAATCAACCTTGTTATTTGCTTCATGCTGAGGAAGGTAACTACGTACTGATTGCCACGAGGAATGCCGGCAAATGATAATGTCCCGGTTACCGAGTGATTTTGTTCACTTGTGACTTTTCCCATACTTGACACTCGTTCTGACGGGAGCAGCAGTAAGCGGGGTTTGCTAAAGCGTCTATTATACTTCACCCTAAGTACGGTGTTTTGCTGACCGGTATCTCTAGCTAGCGGGATTCTCATGTCCTCACTCGCCGAGATGTTCGTGGGATTCGTTGTGTTTTGCGGTCATTCCATATTAATTGTCAGGTCAGTGATTGGGCAAATTGCATGGTGACTGAACAAATGACAAGACGGAAGAGACATATTGTCTGGATTTGCGGAAGTCGTCATGCCAGTAACTCTCGAGAATAAATTGCCCTAACGCAACATCGGGCTCATAGAGTACGCAGCCTCGTACAAACAATCATTGCGAGCATGTCCCGTCATGTCCAGAAGAGAACCTCACGACAAGGTATCTAAGATAGGAAAGCTGGATGGGGCTGGTGGCAGGTGGCAGGTGCGAATGCCAGATGAGAAGATACGGCGCGAGAGTTAGTAGACCTCCTGTCGTGAACAATCCACCTCGCACTTTGATAGATGCTTGGACAGCAAAGTTAGGGTAATACTTCAATTTCCCAGGGTAAAAAACAGAAAACCTAAACTGATATGATGTGATATATCCAAAACCCCAAAGAAAAAGTAAGATCATAAAGAAAATCCACATCGCTCATCCTCATAACAACATCCTCATGTCATTCATTGTACTTTGATATCCGTACAATTTTGCTTTTCCCTTTCCATCCTCATCCCCACCTTACACCTTACATCCCAAGCTCAACACTTAGAGCTTAGAAGCAGGCAACGAGTTACCGGCGCTGGTGATCTCGTTGTAAAGGAGCGAGGTCAAGAAGTCGGCATAGTCCTCGCCAGTCACCTGGGTGGCGAAGTACTGAGCGGCAAGATTGAACTTGTTGCCCTGGGGAGCCTTGGAAGCGAGCTCGTCGGTCTGCTCCTTGAGGAGCTTGAGGGCGTATGACTTGTCGACGCGCTTGCCCTCGGCGGTGGTGACGCCGTGCTTGACCCACTGCCAGAGCTGGGAGCGGGAGACCTCGGCGGTGGCGGCATCCTCCCTGTGATTGTTGTTAGTACTGGGTGGGATAGTTATGGGGGAAGATGAGGAGATACGTACATGAGGTAGTTGATGGGGACGCAACCGACACCACGGATCCAGGCCTCCATGTAGCCGAGACCAATGTTGAGGTTCTTGCGGATACCCTCCTCGGTGATGGTGCCGGGGACGTTCATGTTGAGCAGATCCTGCTGGCCAATCTTGACGTCCTCGCGGCGGTTAAAGAGCTGGTTGGGGGTAGGCATGTGCTTGTTGAAGACCTCAAGGGCAATGCTGGCAAGGGCGGGGTGGGCAACCCAGGTACCGTCGTGGCCGGCGCGGGCCTCGCGGAGCTTGTCGGCGCGGACACCCTCCATGGCCTTGTCGTTGGCGGCCTTGTCGTCCTTGATGGGGATCTGAGCGGCCATGCCACCCATGGCGTGGACGCCGCGCTTGTGGCAGGTCTGGATGAGGAGCTTGACGTAGGCGTCCATGAAGGGGACGGTCATGGTGATGCAGGAGCGGTCGGGGAGGACGAAGGAGGAGTGGTTGCGGAACTTCTTGATGGTGGAGAAGATGTAATCCCAGCGGCCGCAGTTAAGACCGGAGGAGTGCTCGCGGAGCTCGTAGATGATCTCGTCCATCTCGAAGGCGGCGAGGATGGTCTCGATCAGGACGGTACCACGGATGGTACCGCGGGGAATGCCAATGTAGTCCTGGCCGAGGTTGAAGGCGTCGTTCCACAGACGGGCCTCCAGGTGAGACTCCATCTTGGGGAGGTAGAAGTAGGGGCCAAAGCCGCGCTTGACGAGCTCCTTGGCGTTGTGGAAGAAGTAGAGACCGAAGTCGAAGAGGGAACCGCTGACGGGCTCGCCGTCAATTGTGACGTGTTTCTCCTCAAGGTGCCAGCCACGGGGGCGGACAATGAGGGTGGGGAGAGTCCTGTCGGTGCGGAGCTTGTACTCCTTCGGGCCCTGCTTGAAGTCGATCTGGCGACGGATGGCGTCGTAGAGGTTCACCTGGCCGTTGACCATGTTGGCCCAGGTAGGGGCGCTGGAGTCCTCGAAGTCGGCCATGTAGGTGTAGACATCGGAGTTGAGGGCGTTGACGACCATCTTGCGGTCGGTGGGACCGGTGATCTCAACGCGGCGGTCGACGAGACCGGGAGCGGGAGGCGCACCCTTCCATGTGGGGTTCTCACGGATGTGCTTGGTCTCGGGGAGGAAGTCGGGGAGGACACCGCGGTCGATCTCGGCCTGGCGGATCTTGCGGCGCTCGAGGAGGTTCTTGCGGGTCTGGTTGAAGGAACGGTGGAGGAGGGCGACGAAGGAGAGAGCCTGGGGAGTCAGGATCTTCCTCTGGTGCTCCTCAATGGGGCCGTTGATGGTGACGCCCTGGAGAAGAGTCTCGACGGAAGCCATTGTGAAGTGTGTGGTGGGTATTATTCTAAAAGAAAATGCTGATGGAATGAGATCGTTCTTTGAGAAAAGGTCAGAAAGTTAGCAATGAGGTTCACAGCAAAAGTTAATAAGTGACGTCTGAAGCAAACATACAAACTAGGAAATCCCGTGCTACCGAAAAGTGCCGAGGATGTGAAGAGAGGATGATGTTTGGTTGGATGACGGAATGCCGCGGGTGGTGGAGGGGCAGGCAGATGGATGAGGTATGGACAGGACAAAGACAGTGAAGAGAGAAGAGAGAAAGGGAAGGGGAGAGGAGTTTGTTTATCTGTTCGAGGAATTGAAAGCTTAATGTCCTCGTGAAGTCCAATCCGTTCAATCCACTTCTGGGCTTGAGTCACTCACCTGGGCAACTCGGTTTCTGGAACCAATTGATGTCTATCAAGCAGTTTACTCAGCCAGAGACAATGGAGATGTGATGGAGCAAGGGGAAACGGGTCTAACGCGGTCTAACGAGGCATGACGAAAAGAACCGGGGGCATGCATCTTGTCGATGGCTCGGCAACAGCACCAGCGCGTGGACTTTGGTCTGCTTGATGGAGCCCTTGGCGGGGTTGTGTTACCGGCTGTTACTAGTATCTTACCTCTTTTGCTGTTCTCCTTACCAAGTTGCATCTCGAGATACCTGCTTCGGGTCAGTCTCCCATGTGGCTCTTCGCGGTTTGTCCCGGTCTACACCACGATGATACCCTGGTTTTCAGACAGCTGCCTCTTCTGTCGAAGGCAAATCGATGCTCATCTTTCCACGAATCGTCCACCAATTGTTCATGCCGGCCGGTGACTGTGACTGTTTGCTGGCGGCCTGGCCTGGGGTACATGCTGTACATGCTGTACATACGGGAACCACATCTGTTACCGGTGTAAGTCGAGTCTCCATTGTTCTCTCCATACTTTCTCCATGTCTCCAGCATGGTTTGTTGTTGTCCTGCATCCACTCCTCGCGCAAAGGCGGCATTCGCGGACAAGTGTTGAAGGTGGGGGTCGTTGTCACTACCGTTTATCCAGTTAGGCTATCAATTGCTGCTTCAATGTCATTCATATGCTGTCCTTTTCACCTTACTATTTGACATAGGGTCTTGATCTTAAAGTGAAGCCATCATCTCGTCAAGACGAGGCCTGTCACCCCAACTTACAAAGGATGAAAGCTGTATGTAATGTCGGGGTAATCGACTTTGACATGTGACGGCTACCGTAGTGTACATTCCCACTGCAGGCTGTGAGGTCATCGGTACGAAATGAGGTACCCTCGTACCTTACCGGCCAACCCCGCCATGTGAGCGAGAGGGTCCGCCCGCCAATCACCCAGGACTTGGGGGAACTACGACGGCCTGCAGTCACTCTTTAACTCGGGAGCTGCCTGAAGCCTCACTTTATCAACTTCTTATCAACTCTATCGCTTTCTCAACTCTAATAAAATTCTGTTTTTCTCTTCTCTGCTTACAAACAAAACACCGACCTTCGGGTCTTGAGTTACATTGAGTTACATTCAACGACATTCAGCATTTTCTTCCATCACCTCAACAAAATACCCGGCTCCGATATCGTTATGATTGACAACACTCAACAGGTCAGCTGACGAGATAAATTCCAGCTTTCTCCCACCTTCTCTTTCTAACATAGTAGGTTCCCCTGTTTGCTCGATACCTGTTCTCCAAGTCTCCTTCGCTTCGCTTTCGAACAAACTTTCTCTTGGCTTGGAGATGCTTGTTCCGTCGTCCATCGTTTCCGCCCTTGCAACTTCCCCAGGCCCGGCGACTTGCCCCGCCATCCATCCGGGGTTGAATGCAGAGTGCCACTCTTGGCTGTGTGCCACTCCCTGGCTGCCACTCGACTGGCCACTGAGAGTCCTGGGACAAACCACTGGACGACCACTGGGAAACCGACGGGAATGCATCCCCATGTTTTGGGTTTGTCTCCGATCTGCCGGCGCAAAGCCGAGGTCGACTCCTTTCGGGTGTGGGGAGAACAGGGTTCATAGACACTTTACCGACTCTTTCCGATCCACGTCGTCCATGTTTACACTACCACACGTACCTAGTCAAAAAGTTCGCGACTCCGAACCCTTTGCGAACTGACTTACACGAGCCAAAAAAGGCGATAACTCAAACAAGCAAAAAGACGGAGACAGGAGACAAGGAGACAAGTCACAAGGAACATAATTACATGACTCAAATTCCCAGTCGTGCCAGTCCAGTCACAGACCGTCCTGTCCTGACCGTGACCCCAAAAAGAGGAATGGGACCTCTGGAATGGAACCCCAAACCATGAACGCCAAAAACTTCCCCAGGCCCGAACGAGGTCCATATCTGGATACGGGGTACCGTAAACTTGACAAGGTCTGGCCAAGCTTGCCTCCTCGCTGCCAGGAACAACGTACCTCTCAAGGTTCTCTCCAATCGCGAGGTGGTGATCACCTGCGATCATCACGATAAGGCAAATACTTCCAACCTTGAACCTTCACCGTAGCAAGTTATCGACGATGGACATCGATTGGTATGACAATGTCTGGCCATTGCCGTAGACCGGACATAAGAAGCTCCTCTGGGTTCAGAAGAATCACCGGACTGGAACTCGTCGTCTTAAACCTGGAATCTCGAGAAATACTTCGAATCGAACCCCGACGGGTGTCGGCTACCGGAGAGGAGCCGGCTGCAACTAGATTATTAATTGTCCACCTCCGATCCAGGAACGGCATTTTATAGAACTACCTACTCACAATAGTCGTCCAGTCCGGCACCCGGGAACCTAAAACTGGCGTTGACAGACAGGAAAGTCCGCCGGAAGACGGTATCGTAACCTCGCAACATCCGAACTCCGGCCGGTCCGGACGCGGGGCGGGGCTCCACAATTACCGAACTTTCTTACGTACCCTTTGCCGATATCACCAATCTCACCGGTCCACCGACCTCACCGTGCTTCTCGTCACCGTCACCGGATTTGCCAGTTGCGTCGTCGAGTTGAGTCGTCAACAACTGGCCGTCCATGACGAGCCGTTACGCTCACCAGACCAAAGAAGCCAAATGTAACCCAACCGGAAATGTAAACCCGCGTTGAACAAAAGTGTCCGTGTTCTCATCCTCACATTCCATGCAACAACGTACCGAACGGGCTGCACCACCGCTGTGGCAAGCTTGCATGCCTACATGCATGGCAGCACGCACATACGCGACATACATATGCCGTCGGATTCGGTTCAGGGTACAGTTCCATAATGTACTCCGCAGGCACTGGACCTCCGGGCTTGTAACCGGTAAGCTTCCAGATGCCGACGCCGACGATAACCATGTGCAGTCACGAGTGAAGAAATCCGGCGAGATTCAGCCAAGATGGGGTTTGAAGTGAGATGCGAAACAATATCAAGGCCAAGAAAGCGGTGATGCTTCGAGCTACAAGAGGTATCATCTTCAACTAACTGCCGTTATGGAGACGTCAACAAATTGACACAAAGCAGAAAAGACCAGAACAGAGACGGGAGTGATAAGTGCTGGCGGACATTCTATACTGCTGCCTTTTATCTCTTTAGGGACCCTTCAAAGACTCTTCAAGGTCTCTTAAACGTCTCTTCAGTGTCCGTCTCTTCAACCAACCTCTCTTCAAAGGCTTTTCAGTTTTCTCTCAGAGCCTTCTCACTATTTCTCGAACTTTCTCTTGAGTTTCTTATAGGGTCTTCTTCTTATATCATCTTCTCAATCTTCAGACGAAATCATGTTCCATCCGGACCTAGAGTTTTATTCGGATTTCTGGAACCGTAGAGGTTCTTTCGGCATTCAGTCAGATATCACCAGCTGCAAAAGTCTCTTATATGATACCTGCCAAGGCAACGGGAGCAGCAGAAGAGAACAAAGCTGATATGAAGCTCTAGTATTGGTTAAATATACACGTACTCACGTTGCCTTCGGTTGCCTCTGCTCTCTGGTTTGTGTTTGCCTAGATTGCAAATAGTCGCGCAACTGTCGCGGCGCAAGGGAGGTAGTGGAGAGACGAGAGTTGTTGGAAGCCTTCGTAGATTTATTTATACCAAGCAGCATGACATCGGACAATCGTACTAAGCAGCTTGGCTCGAGCAATCGGAACAAGGGGGACTTATATATGTACTTCAAAATGGTATCATTGAGCTTCATTCTACATAGAATTACAGTATATCATCATCTCCTCCCATCACCCCCCTTCTTCCGACCCCGATCACTTAACCCTTATAAGGCTTAGGACCAATCATCAACTCCGGCTTCACCAGGGCATCAAACTCCTCCTCTGTAAGCGCCTTCAGCTCCAACGCGGCCTGCTTGAGCGTCAGGCCCTTCTTATGCGCATGCTTGGCGACCTTGGACGCCATATCGTATCCGATCTTGGGGTTCAAGCAAGTAACCAGCATCAGACTCTCCTTCATGATGTTGGCAATCCTCTCCTCGTTGGCCGCCAACCCGTGAACCAAGTGCTCCTCAAAGCTGCGCATGCTATCGGCCAGAAGACGAGTAGAGTGCAAGAAGTTGCGGATGATCAAAGGCTTGTAAACGTTCAGCTCGAACTGGCCGTTCATGCCGCCAATCGTGCAAGCAACGTGGTTACCCATCACCTGCGCGCAGACCATAGTCAAAGCCTCGCACTGCGTGGGGTTGACCTTGCCCGGCATGATGGACGAGCCGGGCTCGTTCTCGGGCAGGTTGAGCTCGCCGAGGCCGCAGCGCGGGCCGGAGCCGAGGTAGCGGATGTCCTGGGCGATCTTGGTGAGGGATGCGGCGAGGGTGTTGAGGGCGCCGTGGGCGTGGACGAGGGCGTCGTGCGCGGCGAGGGCCTCGAACTTGTTGGGGGCGGTCTGGAACTCGGTGCCGGTCATCTTGGTGACTTCCTCGGCGATGGCCTCGGCAAAGCCCACGTACGTGTTGATGCCGGTGCCGACAGCGGTGCCGCCCTGGGCGAGCAGGCGGAGGTCGGGCAGGGAGGCCTCGACGCGCTTGATGCCGAAGTCGAGCTGGGCGACGTAGCCCGAGAACTCCTGGGCGAGAGTGAGAGGGGTGGCGTCCTGCAAGTGGGTGCGGCCGATCTTGATGATCTTCTTGGCCTCGAACTCGTCCACCTTGGCCTGGAGGGCGTCGCGGAGGGACTTGAGCGCGGGCAGGAGCTCGCCCTCGACCTCGAGGACGGCGGCGATGTGCATGACGGTGGGGAAGGTGTCGTTGGACGAGGCGGACATGTTGACGTGGTCGTTGGGGTGCACGGGCTTCTTGGAGCCCATGGTGCCGCCGAGCATCTCAATGGCGCGGTTGGAGATGACCTCGTTGGCGTTCATGTTGGACTGGGTGCCGGAACCGGTCTGCCAGACGACGAGGGGGAAGTGGTCGAGGAGCTTGAGGTCGGCAACCTCCTTGGCGGCCTGCTGGATGGCCTCGCCGATCTTGGGGTCTGTAATTCGCAAAAGGTCAGCTTCTGCGCGCATAGCTTCCAGAGCTCCTGAGGGGAGGAGATTCACATACCAAGACCGTAGCGCATGTTGACGGTGGCGGCAGCGCCCTTGAGGATACCGAAGGCCTTGACAATAGGAGGAGGCATGCGGTCCTGGGGCTGGTTGATCTTGAAGTTGCTCAAAGAGCGCTGGGTCTGGGCGCCCCAGTACTTGTCGGACTCGACCTCGATCTCGCCGAAGGCATCGGTCTCGATTCTGGTGTTCTTGGCCATGGCGCTGGAGCTGGAGAAGTAACGGGCAGAGGTCTTGGTGGCAGCAGAGAAGCTGACGGCGGCCTTGGAGGAGGAGGAGCTGGCGACATTTGAAGCAACGCGGGCGGTGCCAGAGAGGCATGTGCTAGCAACGGCAGCAGCAGCCCGAGGCTTGGCCAGGCGGCCGGCAGTGCGCATCGATCGAAGCATGGTTACTAATACTCTTTTGGGAGAGCAAGGTAGGTGTGTAAGCGAACAGTGCTCGTGTGTGTATGGCTAGCACCGGAAGGTGGTGGTCTGAAAGCTTTGTGGTGATAGCGGGGTTTATTGGAGAGAGTGCGACTTGTGGTCAGATCAGATGATGATGACGAGGGGAAATCGATACTGCACTCGGTAGTACGGTAGTTCCAACAAGGTGCGACTACTCTTACTACGACTGCTGCAGCTATGATACTCAAGGTAATGAAAAAGAAGCGGAAGGTGACGTTGGCGGAGATGATGGGTATCAAGAGAAAGTAAACATACAGATGAATAGAAATTAAGGAATATACGCACCAGAAAAGGTCACAGACACAGCTCCGGAGGGGGGAGGATGGGGAGGCTTGAGATATTATAAAAAGTTCAGGAACAACAGGAAATCACGGAAATTCACGCGTTCGCGCATATAAAAAGCACTCATCCATGGACCACTCATGGAATATGGAACTAAAAGGACGGGAACCCATGAACCCTCCTTGCCAGTCGCCAGTCGCCAGCACTCGGAAAGCGGAAGCGAGAACTGCAATGGTTAGTCCCGTCCCGCCGTCCGCCAGCAGTGAGGTCGCACGTCTCAGAGCTTCCATTTTTTTCTGCCGTTGTCGTCACCCTTTCGCGCGACCCGACAACAACCATGTCTGGCTTCGAATCAATTGAAGCCCGAGCTGGCCGCCCACTGCCGGGCAGTCCCGCCATGCCGCCATGTTCCGCTGGCTGCCGCTGCCCCTCCCAAACGCGGCAGCAGCGGTCTGCGCCCACTATAAATCCCAGAAAGCCCGCAACCCGCTGGTCCGTTAGCTCCGGCCGGGCCACCCCGGTTCCAACCCATCACCGCCCAATCGGGACCCGTTCAACGCGAACAGCAGAACAGTTGGCATTGACCAATCTGATCCAACAAACCATCAACAGTGTCACTGAAATTGTTTTGTTGGCTGTCGGTTGAAGAATGCAGAAAAAAACCTCTCATTGAAAACTACATCTTCTTTTCTTTTGGTTCTACCAACCATTGACTGCTAGACAAGATACATGAATATTACAAACTTCTAACATCTTAAGCTAAAAGAGCAGCTGAAGACCAGAATTAAAAGATAAAGAATTTCCTGTTCCCATTTCCATCTCCATCTTCTCCTGAATGTTGTCGTCCTCAACGACAACGACTCGCGAACTCCAATGAGCCAATCTCGTCAAGCGGAACCACCCATCAAGTGGGTCCCTTTATCCCCACCATAGCCGCCAAATGCCAAGATTACGTAGGGAACGACGGAGGGCATCTTCGGATCTGTCGCTTGTCCTCTTGTTCCTCAATCACCCACACACCCGTGAACCACCACCCCCTTTTTGAGTAAACAAACAACTTGTACCTACCCCTGCCTATTCTCTTTGTGACAGACAGATGGACTGTTCACCATCCACCTTTACAAGGACTAATATCCCGTATCCATTCGCGATCCCAAAACTCCAGAGGATCTTCCTCTCATCCAATCCTAGTCCAACAAGGGGCCCGATAACTCCGTTTACACCAAAGGCCAACATGGTAAAGCCACCAAACAACGTTAGTATAAGATAGGCAGAGAAAAGTGCAATGCGCGCCAGAAAGGCATCATAACATGCTTTGAGCCTTTGCTCGGCAACAGCGGCGCACCATCAATATCGAGTGTGAGCAATAATGGCGAGAGGTGAGGTCCGTATACGATCAATCAAGAGTTGAGCGTCTTGATCATCATCTGCGTCTTGCGCTTGTCCGTGACAAGAAGCCCGCGGTTACGGAACTCCACGTTGATCGCATCAACAACCTTGTGGAAGCTGCTAGCTGCTCCCTTCTCCTGCGTGAAGCGCGCAATGCTGAGTTGGGTTCGCTGGTTACGCTTGCCATGCTCAATCACCATCATGATCTCGATCGCAAACGAGACCTCCTTGACGTTGTGCACTGGACATCGAACATAAAAACGTTAGCATATCCATGTCTCCAACAAAAGTCTGATACCTGACACCGGACGAAAATAACTTACCATTCTGGGCGCCCACGCGAGCAAAGATGATGTTGCGTTCCTTATCAACCTCGACATCCTTGATGCCGAACTGGCGCCACTCCCTGAGCAGGATCGCCACCTCTTGCCGAGCCCGCCGTCTAGGCATGGAGAAGCACAGGTGTCGCGTAGCAGGCTTGACCCGGAACAGCCGGGCCAGCCAGTTCTGATGAACCTCGATTTGACGGCCACCCCCTTCGCTCTCACCCCAGCTCTGCGAAGTCGCGCCGCTGACCACTCTCGACTCGCTCTTGCTGGATTTGTGTTTCTTCCCACCGCCGTCTTTGCTGGTGCTGATATCAAAAGTCGATGCTGCATTCAGTGTCAGTAAGTTAAACTCTTCACATACATACATAGGCCATTCTTACCAGTAGGCGACGAGTTCTCACTCTTGGATCCCTTCCAGAATGCAAAGCTGAAGGCCTTCTTCTTGTTCGGGTACGGGCCTGGTCTAGCACTAGACTGCGACTGAAGTCCGTCTAGTTGCTGGTGGATATCAGAGATGATTGTGCTATCGTTGTGAATCGCGGTCGTATCGGCGGTGGCAAAGCTCGTGTTCTCTTTGGAGGACCGTCTGAACCAGGATGGGACACGCTTCTTGGCTGGAGCGCCGGCACTGACAGTGTTATCGCCAACATCCTGGCCTTCCTGATGTGTTCCCGGCGGGCAGTTCTCCTTGTAATCATGGGGGATAGTCGACAAGGCCGTTTTGCGGTAGTTGCTTTCAGAAGGCGCCGCTGATGTCTGCTTGGAGACCTTGCGGACATTGAGAGGCTCCGGCATAGGAACAGGATCTGCCGTTGGAGAGTTGACCACACGAATAGTGTTCTCAGCTCTAGCCAGGTAGTCCAGCGCTTTGTTGTTCTCAGCCGGTGATGGCGTTTCAGGAGAGGCCCACCTGGTGGAAGCATTGCGCGTCCAGTCTTCAGACGCCGTCTCATAGATGGACGGTAGTTGTCGGGGGTCCCTGCCGGCAGGTGTCATGTAGGCAGGCTCCGAGACAATACGACGGTCTGGAACAATAGTTTGTGAGGCGGAATTGCCTAGAGAAAGTCGCTCTATCCTGAGGGGAGCTGGATGGACATTGACCCCATACGTCTGATTTGCAGCCGGAGATACTTCGATAGATGGGATCGGAGGGAGAGGCCGGTTCACCCACGAATGGCTAACGGCTTGTTGTTCAGAAGATAGTGCAGTCGGTGACTCTGGCTGTGGAGAGGGCGAAGATGTGCCCAGGGAGAGAGAAAATGGACTGTTCTCGCGAGACCCGCTAACAGCAACACTGGATTCGGACCCGACAAGGGAGCTACGGAATGCTTCATCGCAGTCCATTGCAATTCTATAGCCAAGCTGCTGCAGTTCCTCGTCCCAGATGAGCGTCTCATCTCTCGATTTCAAAGTGTTGTCGGCAGCATGGATATCCGAGGCCTTCAGTCTCAGCTGCTGCCGGCAGGAGTCGCGTCTATCGACCACACTACTACCAGCTACACTGCTCGAAGCAGCCCGCACATTCTCCCGAATCCGAGCCTGGAGTCGGTCTCTGGCACGAATGCTGGAAAAGTCAACACCCCTTCTGGATCGGTTGTTTGCCCGCACCCGAGGTGTGCCATTGAGACTTCTGAGTGAACCCATGGATCCCATGGAAGATCGCAAGCGCCCTGTGGTATTTGTGCGTTGAGAGTTCATCCTCGGCCGCCTACGGAATGAACCGCCAAAAGATGTATAGGAGTTATACGAATGGGCAATGTGCGACGTGTTGGACCGGGTGCCTGGCTCGGAGGGATTGCGGTGGACAATGATCCTTGCGTGGCTCGCTTCCGAAGCGCAATTGCGCAGGACTTGTGACGCTCTGTAAGGATCATAGCTCCTGACAGTGCCGGAATCATTAACTTCGGCGACGTTGGAGATGACGGTGAACTTGGAAATGCTTCTCCCATGACCATTTCTAGAGGGCTGCGTGAATTCGCAGGTCGAGATGCGCTTTCCCCAGTTAGGGGGCTTCAAGTGGTGGAAATCGCTCTTCGATATGGGAAGGTCGTTGTTGTAGTTCTCGAGCTGTGCATTTCTGTGCCGATAAAGAAGCCAGTAAAACACCTTTTGGTCGTTTGGTCTGTTGCGCAAGTTTAGCATAAGGGCTGACTAGAGACTGGACAAAAGAGGCATAGACTTACTTGTTTTGGCCAAGTTTCTCTTTGATTTGGGCCTCTGAATAGGCATGCCACATGGACTTGAGCTGTCTGAGGATCTGGGGATCAACTTCCTTCTCCGGGATGGGACCGATGTCTGCGTTCCTCAAGACGTCCTGCGGTTGACCATCGCTCTGCTGATAATCGTCGACATAGTCATACTTCTTGATGAGGGGATGCTTCCACATCTGCTTCATGGTAATGCGTTGCAATGGATTAACGACCAAGATTTTCCGGATAAGGTCCTTAGCCTCTCGGGAGAGCTCGTTTGGCATCTTGTAATGGCCTCTTCTGGCCTTTTGAAGCATGGTGTCCATGTCATTGTCATCGAAGGGGAGACGGCCAGCCAACATGGCAAACAAGATGACTCCCATGGCCCAGATGTCCACGGCTGAGCCCTTGTAGGGTTGATGCTTAAGCAGCTCGGGGGCAGCATAATGAGGACTGCCGCAAGCGGTTTTGAGGTGATGGGTTGGCTCCTGGTGCAGGGCTGCCATGCCAAAGTCGGCAATCTTGATTTGGCCATCTGACTTGAGCAATATGTTCTCGGGCTTCAGGTCCCGATGGCAGATGTTGAAGCTGTGGCAATACTCGAGAGCGCTCATTATTTGCCGATAGTAGAAAATCGCTTCCTCTTCGTTGAGGCGGCCGTTCCAGTTGATGAAGTCAAACAGGTCACCCTTTTCGACGTACTCGGTGACGAGGTAGCTGGACCAGATGTTAGTCAAGTCAATCACCAAGAACTGGGCATAGCATTGTTTGTCTTACATATCCTGCCTGTTCTCCCAGATGTCATGCAGCTTGATGATGTTTGGATGCTGAATGAGCTTCAGGATAGCAACCTCTCTCTCGATGGCGAGGGGCATTCGGCGGACCCCGTCGGTGCTTGTGCTTGGCTTGCGGTAGTCGACTCGCTCCAGGTTCACCATACTCGTAGCTTGCGTAACATGGGCGGTGCTCTTGGCTACAATCTTGATGGCGACCAGCTGATGGGTGGTGCGATGGCGCGCAAGGCGAACGCGAGCAGAGGCGCCCTTGCCCAGGGTCTTGCCCAACTGCCATGGACCAATATGGGTCTTTTGTAGGCGGGTGCTGGACGCATTGGAGGAGACATTTGAGAACTGCGAGACACGGCGCGCATCGTGGACTTCTTGGTTGTTCATCTGCTGAAGTGAAGAAGGGTGACGGAGGCGGCTCATGGAGGGGACATCCGGTACAGCAACTGGAGAGGGGATGGTTACAATATGGTGCTGAACGAGAGGGATGTCGGTAAAGATGGGAGGGGTAGATTTGCTGCGGTTGGTCTTCTTCCATGACTTTGTGTTAGCCTCGACCTTGGGTCGCGAGCTGGTTTGCATTGCGGCGATGTTTGCTCTGTTGGTCGCGTCGCCGAGGGGTTGGCGGACGGAAACACGAGAGCCCGTTCGTTGATCCATGATGCAGAATCAACGTGGCATGGAAGGATAGTTAGAGCCTCGCCAATATCGGTGGAGGACGACCGACCAGCACGAAGCAATTAAGTCGCGACGGGCGGCTGTAGATGTTTAGTACGATGGCGGCTTCTGTCTCTGCGAAGGAAGAAGGGGGCTAGATACAGACGACGACAGACGACAGGCAAGAGCAATGCCGAACTGACGATGCCAAGGAGGCAACAGGATAGGAAGAAGGAAAGACACGAGCAACAAGATGGGATATCCCGACACGAATTGAGTTGAACCCAATGGGATGGTTTGCGCAAGTGTGAGTGCAAGAATTGAGTGATGTCGAGGACGAGGTCGAAGTATCGGGAGTGGAGGTGAGGAGAGGGTGAGGAGAGGGTGAGGAAAAAGTGAAGAGGCGGACGGGAAGGGTGGAACTGAAGGCCTGAGGCTGCGGCTGGCACTTCAGATTTGGGGCGGGACGACTTTACCGGTACTTCAGAGTTGGCTGCTTGAAATTTTGAACTTAACGGACCGGAACAGCTGTCGTAATTTTCAGGGTTTGTTTTGGCGTGGCCAACCAATGTTTAGGTCCGCCGAGTTGATGTCCTTGGAATGGAAGGAGCGATTTCCCCGGCAACCGCCTGCCCTTGACTGACCACGACTGTCCGGCCGGCACCATTCCAGTGACATCGGACGAACAACAACACAGCCTGGAACGAAGCAACAAGTTGACCACCCTGACTCCCTCCTTCAGCCTAGAAGGTTCAAAATGTTGGCTGCAATGTGGGAGGTACTTAGTTGTCGGCATCCTGTTCCACCCACTCTCATCATGATCGTCACTCTGCAAAGACACTCCCTCGTGGGATCCTCTTAATGTCACCTGGGTTCGCTGAAAGCGTGCAACTTAAATGTCTTGACAGCTCTCTACCTAAAAAGCCAATATTTGGAGTCGTGTGTCTCGTCCATCCCCGACTAATGGTGCCCATCAGCGGTGCCACCAGCACGGTTAGTTCCAAATACCAGAGATGGGTTGGGACAAGCAGTGCACTTGCACATGATACAAAAGCCGCCTAAAGACAAAGTGCTCGGACAAGAGGAAACACTTGAGAATCATGATGCTGTGAAATATGAGCCAATGTCATCCGGTGATAAAATCAATTTTTGTTGCGGAGTGTTCGGTTGACGTCCATCGGGGCCAGTCAACTCCGTCAAAGAAGGTGCAATGCATTATGCCAGCCATAGGCGCCAACATGCTGTGAACTTTTGAGGTAATCAGTTCATTCCCATACTTTTTCAGACGTTGAAAAGTCCAACGAAAGCCAAAGTATAGTAAGAAACCATTATGAGCTTGGGGCGGAGATAAAGCGAAGCAACTGAAAGACGACCTTGATGGCCTATGGATGGGAGGAATGGATAAACCCAAACATGAGTTAACAGCAGGTCGTGTAAATGTGTGTCTCCGAAGAGGTGGAAAGGTTTCGGCGGCTTTTCAAGAAATGATTGAGCGAATGGAAATATGATAGATTGAAGACCTCGCTTCTCATGAAAGAAGCAGCTTGAATATGGTGGTCGTGATCAATGCCATGAAGTCGGCAAGTTTGAGCTGTACAGAAAATTGGCTGGACGCCAAGCCACAAATGCACAAGGGCCCTGAAGCTTGGACCAGACAGGCAGGCCAGGTGCAGGTGCATAAAATGCATAACTAATCATTCAGTTGAGTACAAGTACCACAACACACGGGCCACCCCCACCTCGTGACCTGGCGACCCGCACCCGTCTCTTTTGCTCTCCACTACGGTGGCCCAAGTGTGACTTAGGTCGGATATAAAAAAATTCATTGAAAAAAGTTCCCTGCCAGCTGGGGGTACTAGGCTCGCACCGAGGAGTGCCCTGATACATTAGCACCAACACTATCATGATCTCTGCTGTAATTCAAGCTCAATTCCAACCTCGGAAAGCAATGAAGGCAATGAAGGCAATGAAGGCAATGAAGGCAATGAAGGCAATGAAGCAATGAAGCAATGAAGCAATGAAGCAATGAAGCAATGAAGCAATGAAGCAATGAAGCAATGAAGCAATGAAGCAATGAGAGTCAATGAGAGTTGATAGGAGCCAATAGGAATGATGATTTTTACTGCGAGGTAGGGTAGCAGTGCAAATGGGCCCGGTGATTTTTCTCCAAATTTTCGACCTTGGCGTCCGCTTAGGGAATTGGGGTAAGGTAACAGTGCAAATGGATCCTTCCACCTCCTCAAAAAAAAAAAAAAAAAAAAGAGAGGAAGAGAGAAAGAAAAGAGGAAAGATTGGGGGAAAGAAAAAAGAATGGAGAAAAAAAATGAAAGGTGAGAAGGTTGAAGCGGAGGTTTCAAAGCTTAGCGCTTGATGGGTGTAAGGATTGAACGTTGTAAGTGCCCTGCTTTGGAGGCGTTGATATAAAATGGCCGACACTTGGCTGCAGCTGAAAGCTCGGACCAGTTTTATATCCGACCTAAGTCACACTTGGGCCACCGTACTCCACTGTAGCAACGACCCATTCAGGAAACTCCATTAACCAACGCGCCTTGTCGCGTTCCTTGACTCGTTCAACATCCTTCAACGACATCCGTCCTTTGCATCCTTCTACGTCTTCGTTTGATTCCTGTCCACCATCATCGCTACTAGCCTTGGTTTCTGTGCGAATTTCAACCCATCCTACTAGCCCAGTATCTCCCGTGCCATCGGTCCTAATCCAGTCTCGCCTCAGACTTGTCTCAGGTGGTCCAGGTCCAGGTCCAGCGTTGACCAGGTTTTGATTCTGGGCTCCAGATCGCTGGAATATGCCCTGATTCATCACGCGAGACCCTTTTCGCCAGCCTCTGCAACGGGAAACGCCCACTCTCGCCCCAATCTTACATTCCCGCAAGCATGGCGTCCGAGCCCGTGTCTTTCCCCGCCGCGGGACAGCCAAATCCAACGGATGACGAGATGTTCAGCAGCTTCAACCTTAGAGGAGGCGATGGCTCACACAATGTTGACGGCAACAGGCCACAAGCCCAATCACGGAGGAGGAGAAGGGACCCTACAGCATCGGCATCACCCCAGCCAAATGGCCAAAGCAGTTCTGAATTCAACCCTGGTGCCATTGTTCGCGTCAAACTCAAGGACTTCATCACCTACAACGAGGCCGAGTTTTTTCTTGGTCCGAGTTTGAACATGGTCATTGGGCCCAACGGTACCGGAAAGAGCTCGCTTGTCTGTGCTATTTGCTTAGGACTAGGCTTTCCTTCCAACGTATTGGGCCGTGCCACCGCCTACGGAGAGTTTGTGAAGCACGGACAGGACGAAGCCACGATTGAGGTGGAACTCCAAGGAGAACCCGGAGAGAGCAACTACGTCGTCGGTCTTCTTATCACCCGAGAGAACAATAGCCGCGATTTCACCATCAACCATAGGAAAGCCACTCACAAGGAGGTGCACCAACTGATGAGTTCGCTTCGCATCCAAATCGACAATCTGTGTCAATTCTTGCCCCAGGAAAAGGTGGCCGAGTTTGCTGGCCTCACTCCGGTCGAGTTGCTGGAGAAGACTCTGCAAGCCGCCGCACCGGAAGAAATGATTGCGTGGCAAAGCGAACTGAAAGACCACTACAAAGTCCAAGCAGAAGCCCAGCGCAGTGCCGGCGAGAGCGGCGAGGAGATCAAGAGACTGGAGCAGCGACAAGCAGCTCTGCAGACGGATGTCGAGAGGCTTCGGGAGAAAGAAGAGTACGAGGCCGCCATTGCCAAACTCAAAAAGTTGAAGCTTGTGGTCGCCTATAATGAGGCCCGTGAACAATTTCACGTTGAAAAGATGAAGAAAAAGGATGCGGAACGCCGTTTGAAGCAACTCCAGCAAGACTCTGCTCCATCCTTGGAGGCGGTTAATAAAAAGCAGGAATACGTGGAGGGGATTAAAGCCGCTGTCGAAACCAGGACAGCCAAGCTAAGAGACGCCGAAAAAGATGCTGACAATGCTGTCAGAGGAATTGAGGCGGCCGAGAGCAAAGTCAGGAACCTCGCTGGCCAGCTTGAAGCGGAACAAGGCGCGTTTGCTGCTAGAAGACAGGAACTTGGCAAGATCCGTAAGAAGATCACCGAGTTGGAAGCCAAATACAAACAGAACCCTAGGGAGTTTGATCCAGCCGAATGGAACAGGCGGATTGTAAGTGATCCTTCCCTGACGGCGACAGAATGACCTTGTTAATATGCTGACACCCAACAGCGAGAGCAAGAGCATGTGATCCGCGATAAGGAACAGGAAATCGCGGAACTGAATGAACAGGTGGTGGCGTTAAAAACTCAAGGGAGAGAAACAAATAGGACAATCCGAACGGCCCAGGAGAAAATAGCGGCTCTCGATTCTCACCAGGGCCAGTTACTCAGCCAGCTGCAACAAGCCGACAACGAGGTTGCCCAGATCTGGGAATGGCTCCAGAAGAACCAGAATCTTTTTGAGAAGGAGGTATTTGGGCCCCCAATGCTGACCTGCTCCATCAAGGATCCTCGTTATTCCAACCTGGTGCAAGCCTTTCTGCAAAAGGATGATTTCTTGTGTTTTACGGCACAGACCAGGAAGGATCACACGACGCTCAGCGAGCAGATCTATGACACTATGAGACTTTCCGCCACTGTTCGTACCTGTTTCAGAGACCTCAACTCATTCAGGCGGCCTATGTCGCAAGCAGAACTCAACGCGCTCGGTCTTGACGGGTTCGTCCTTGACTTCCTTGAGGGTCCAGACCCAGTACTGGCCATGTTGTGCTCTGAGAAAAACTTACACAGCAGGGCGATTGCACTTGCCGATATCTCGGAAGAACAATACGACAAGATCACATTGAACGGTAATATCCGCAGGTTTGCTGCCGGAAGGCAATATTACCAAATCACTCACCGTGTAGAATATGGCCCTGGAGCCGTTTCAACTAGCGTCACGCAGGTTCGTCCGGGCAGGTTCTGGACAGACAAGCCGGTGGATGACTCCGTGAAGAGGGAACTGCAGCGTCAGATGGCTGAAGCTGTCGGTGAACGCGAGGAATTGAAAAAGCAAAATACTGAGCTGGAAGGACGCATCGATGCGTTGCGGGAAGAGATCACGAAAATCAAGGATAAACTTGTACGTTACTCGGCTGGTAATTTCCCGGATCCAGTCAACTGACACCCACAACAGGAGCGAGTACGAGCCGAGAAAAACGAGCTACAAAGGGAACACAGCATTTGGCAAGCTCTCCCCGACAAGATCGGTAGGTTTTCTTTGACCGTAACTAGCCATGCGCCATACTAACCTTACTTCTAGAATCCGAGAAGAGGTCCGAGCAGGACAAGAGACAGGAGCTCGTCGAAACTCAGCGCCAACTGGCTGATCTCGAAAAGCAGCACGATCGCGCCGTTCTCAAAAAAGCCGAGGCCGTTCTACAGCATCAAGCGAAACTTTCGGACATCCGAGAGGCATATCAGGCCCTCCAGGAAGCAAAGGTGCTTCTTATCGAAGCCCAGTCTGACTTTGAGGTGTTGAAGGAGAAGAACGCCGAGATAATCAAGAACCTGGAAGATGAGAAAAAAGCCCTGGTGGAAATCTCAAAGCAACAATCCCAGATACGCCAGCGGGCCACCGAGGCAAAGGCGGCTGCCGAAGAAGCCCTCAGCGACGAGGAGAGGAGTGGGGGAGAATTTTCTGCTCTGGCGAAGACCACGACTCTAGAACAGGTTGAGAGCGATCTTAGGGCGCAGGAGAACTTGGCGGAAGGCATCGAGGCCAACAATCCACATGCGCTCAAAGAGTACCAGGACTGGGCCCAAAAAATCGAGCGCGAGCAAGCAAACCATGAGCGCCGCGCAGCCCAGCTAGCCGACGTAAACGCCAAAATCGAGACCATCAGGAGCCAGTGGGAGCCTAGGCTGGATGAACTTGTCAGCAGGATCAACGATGCGTTCTCGTACAACTTTGAACAGATCAGCTGCGCGGGAGAAGTTGGCGTCCACAAGGACGAGGACTTTGAGAAATGGGCCATCGAAATCAAGGTCCGATTCCGGTACGTTTCCCCTTTCCCCTTCCTCCTCCCCCCCTCCCTTCTGTCACAAGCACTAACCCCTTCCACCCAACAGAGCAGGCGAAGCCCTCCAACGTCTCGATCAACACCGTCAATCCGGCGGCGAACGCGCCGTCTCGACAATCTTCTACCTCATGTCCCTTCAATCCATGGCCCAAGCCCCCTTCCGCGTCGTCGACGAGATCAACCAAGGCATGGACCCCCGCAACGAGCGCATGGTGCACGAACGCATGGTCGAGATTGCCTGCGGCGAGCGTACGTCGCAATACTTCCTTATCACGCCCAAGCTGTTGTCTGGGCTCAGATATGACAAGCGCATGAGGGTCCATACGATTATCTCTGGCGAGCATGTCGACCCCGAGGGAACTATCAAGATGAACTTTGGGAAGTTTGCGAAGATTCAGAGGGGGTTGCTGAATAGGACGATTCCGTTTGCGAGCCAGATGGCGAATGAGGAGGCTTCGCAGGCTTCTTCGATGGTGGAGGCTTCGCAGGCTTAGGGCTGGACTTGGGTTGGTAAGAAGGAGGGTTGGTTGTTAAAAGGAAATGATGGTTTCAGGGTTGGTTGGGTGGCTTTTTGCTGTCGTTGTCTTGGAGTTGGGAGAGGCTTGTATAGATGGTTATTTGTCTATTTGGTATCGATTCGAGATCTATTCACCGTTCATCTTCCTATCTATGCCTGACACTCGTGGTAAAGGAAAGACTACCTGACCTTTCTGTTGAGGACAATGGACGTCGATGTTGCTGTTGATGTTATCTGATATCAGTCACGTCTGGCGGTTACCTACCTCTACCTGCTGTTGTGCCTCTACATTCCCTCGAGCCTCCTTCCCAAACCACACCACCAGTCTCTCCCGTCAATGTCCCATATATTTGTAACTCCGGCCACTACCTCGGCGCTACGGTAGAGGTATCCATGTATCCATTGATCAACAGGAACAAGCGGAGCACAACCGTCATCATCGTGGATCACGCGGAACGTCCAGTCCGCGCTGCTTGCCGCCGAACTTGACTCGGAAGCTCTTCTAGGTCTCCATCGGATATCCAGAGAATACCTCCGTAAAACAGCCTTCGATAACGCAATCGTTCGCCAACTGAACACAACGCATGCGATAAGTGGAGGAGACACCTCTACGTACCAAGGCTGAGATAGTTCGTCGAGTTCACCACCCCCCGCAAGATGGATACTGTCTTGCTTGGTTGGACTTGAACATTCGGTAAGAACAACCGAACCGCACCTGCCAAATTCATGTGCTCCTGCCTCTCTCCGGCTTGGTACTTGCTTGCTCCTGCTGCGTGTAAGGCGTACCTACAGTAGTGCCATACTTCCCTGCGAGGTGAGGCGGCAGCGCCAAGTGATGTTGACATATCCCATCAAAGATATCGTCAGCTATTCCGACTGGATGCCTTCATGATCTCCAAGGCCCATCCACCCATGCCGTGAAGCCTTTTTGAGAAAGATCCTGGAGAACTTGTCCAAAACAGGAAAGCCTATGGAAAGATATTACTCGTTCTCGGTTGACTTATACGAAGGGGAACAACGGAACACTTCGCTGGATTATGATTGGCTGTTCCATCCCGTGTACCTTCTGATATCCAGGTCACAGATTTTGATATCATGTGAGCACTTGCTAGCGCCGCTTGCTTGCTGGTTGTTGAGCTACTGTACCTTGCCTTAAGAAGTTTCTTCTTCCAAGGCGAACGAAACGTCACGGAAGGACCCTTCGTGCATATGGGATATGGATCGCGTATGTACTTCATGGGAGTTTGCCTCAGGATCGGAAGCTTGAAGGACGTATCTTATCGAGTTGCGCCAGAGTTTGTACGGTTTTATGATGTGAAGATCAAAGTGCCCCTTGATGATACATATGCTCTCGGCGTGTCCGTCCTCCAAGAACCAGCCAAGAGGACAAGAAGAATTCGAGGCTTCAGATGATGATGAGATATTGCTGCCAGTAAAGCTGTGTTCTACCTACACGTGTAGAATAATAAGCATGCTCATATGCTGTCAAGAACCGCGGAAATTGCACTCTCATTGGAACTTTTCCAGTCCAAGATAGCCAAGCAGTCCAAGCAGCACTTTCGCTGTATGGTCTGCACAACTATATCTCAAAAGAGCAGGTGGAAAAGGCCCATCATAGAAAAGAATTTTCACCATTCGCTTCGTTCTCAGAGACATCCATTGGGCGTCGACAAGCGAGTGACATACACCCTTCGTATCAGATAGATAGATGGATAGGTATCGACTCGCTGGCTGCTGCAAACGGACAGCTATAGTAATCCCTGAAGATAGGAAAGTGTATTGCAGATAGTGCAATGCCAAATTTGAGTGGTTGTAGAACTGCCAAAGGTCCCTTATTCCCCTGTGTCCAGGTGATCATGCGCTGATCGGCATGCTGTGAATGGTGGACGGCAACCCCAGATCCGGCATGCGATTGCAATTGTGTTGATATGTGGCCCTGTGGCCACCAAGAGATAAGGGAAATAGTATCCTATCTCTTTTGACGAACCAAGCAAAATTGCGATGCCAGCAAACAATGGACGTGTGTTGGTACTTCCTTTTTGAACAGGAGAAGAAAGGAAGTAAGCCAATTTTGCCATTATTATATAAGGCTCGCCGATTCCCTTCTTGTCTTGGAGAAGTGTCAACAGCTCCGGCAACACTTCAACTTCACCAACTCAATCAGGAAGGAAGAATAATTCGACGAACAACACATGGAGCCAGCAAAGCATGGGATATGAAATGAAGGTTCAAGATCAGGGTTAGGGGTCTCACTTGAGAACTATGGAGGATCAAGGGAATGAAGACGACATCCAAACAACAACAACAACAAGGAGGAGAAGGACAAGCAGAGACAGGTCAGAACAGTCGAACCACCATCCATCCGACAACGACATGGAGACCAGCAACGAACGAACTTGTTTCCCAGCACGGGTTGATCATCGGCCCGGGTCACTGGGAAATTTGGCCGAGAAACCCAGCTCCGGCTCCAGCTCAAACGCAGCCATCCTCTTTCAACATCTGCCTTCCTCACGGTTCTCGAGACCGAGACCGTTCATCGAAAGAGGGATCCAACCGTTGAAGACGACGACCTCGCTGTGTTAGTTCGGACTCAAACCAACCATCCAACCATCCATCCAACCCCCCAGCACCGATCTCTCAACTCAGCCCCTGTCGACCACCTTCACAAGCCCCCCCGCGTCCAACCCGTGCTCGCCCGTGTCCGTCCCACATCGCAACCGACCACATGCTGCGGGGGGGGGGGGGGTGGTGCGCCTTGGGTGAACCCCCACGTCGAATTTACCCCCTAATTGGCCGCCCGTCTCGCCCGGCTCGAAAGCGAAGTTACCAGCCGCCTGCCTTCTGTTTCTGTCCCTATCCTTGGTTAAATGCCGCAGTAAAACGGATTTGAGATAACTCAACAGAATTGGGAATGGCAAGCTGGCTGGCAATTTTTCAAGATGCAGGGGAAATGAGGAGGAGGTTGCTTGGAGGTTGATTGAGTGAGTGTCTGACTGAAGTGAGAATTGAGGACACCCGAACGTCAGTCGTCACTGCCCTGAATGAGTCGCTAGCGGCTCGGCTGGGCTGGGCTGGGCTGAGGTGAACCTTCCCCCACCTCTCAGAGTTCATCTCGAGATGACTTGCACAGCCGCGGTATAGTGGTGTGTACTCGGTACGAACTATATCAAAAGTGATGAAGGAAAATGATGGACGAACAGGTGGGATGATGTTGTCCACTTCGCATTCCATCCATTTCAGCCACACCTGTTCGGGAGCTACAGTACGTCAACCTGCCACCTCAGTCAGTCAGCTAACCAACAAGCCGTTCGTTCGACGGTTCGACATCTATCCCGTCCGTTGACCCTATCAAGGAGAAGGAGGGACGGAAGCAACACCAACAGCATTGCTTGTCCTTACTCCTCACTCAAATCTCCGAGGCCGGAGCCTCGAGTTGGCTTGTCTTCCCACCGTGCATTAAAGTTCGGGTTCACAAAGCTGGCAAGCTGGCGATTGCCCGCCCGATCGCAGACAGCAGACATATGGCATCACATCATAGCTTTGCCTTTATCTCTATCTATACCATATCTCGGCAGAGATAAAGGGTGGACAGGTAAAGCGCACCATAGCTGTACGTCGGAAGCTTGAATTGTCTTGGCGACCACCGGATGGTTACCTCCATAGGATCTTTCCGAGATCGCTCTCACTGATACCACCAGCATTGTGATTGGCTTTGTGGTAAGTACACCCGGGTTGGATTTTGACGGGCTCACGGGCAGCTTCCGTGTCTTTCTCTTGTGGAAGGGCCGGTTGCGGCGGTTTCGATTTGTCTGTCCAACATCGAGTCTCGACCGAGAGAGCAACAATTCCATCGTTCCGTCTTGTCGAGATGCATGAAGGCGTCAGCAACATGATTCGGATCCTCCTGTCAAATGCCCGTGAGCCGCATCGACGGCTTCGCTTCGGAGACGGGCATTCCATCTCACTGTCTCTAGCGCAATGCAGCGCTGGTTGGTTTGGTTTAGCGCTTCAACAGTAGCAGGGCATTAGTGGCCTTTTAGCGCATGTTACCTGTCTCTTCTGCAGCAGGAGGAGGGATTGAGGCAAGGGAGGGGATTCCGTAGAAAATCCACAGCATCGGGAAATGAAGGAACGAGGACGAGGCTAGTGAGCTCTCTGTTCCGATAGCGTATTTGTGAAGTTGAGATAGGCTCTTGATAGGGTCATTGAAATGGCAAAGACTCAAGAAGTCAACAGAGATGAGGGTGAAAGGGACTCCATACAGTATCCGTTCTTTGGAGGAGCAGAGCTATGGCCATGGTGTTTTGGTGCGCGGAAAGAGGTTAACATCTCCGTCTTCCCAACCGCCGTGGTGGAGTTCATTAGGATAAGGCATTGCCCTTGATGATCGAGATGGCCCATAATGTCATGCAGAGCGCCTGGCGGATGGGCGCGGGACCGGACCCATCAGGTTTTCGGGATGCCGTGATCGACTTTCCGAGGCCTGGATGAGGCTTCAGCTCCGCGTTCGACGTCGGCGCCGCAACGCCGCTCCGGGCCAGAGATCAGAGCTTTGATGGCATTCAGGGCAGCTTTGGCCACTTGATGATCATGACTTGCATCCAAATATTCAGGATGGACCGCTTTCTATGACGCGTGTGGTTTGAGCAAGCTTCATCTACCTCGTTGTCTCTGCTCTACCAGTGTTTCTTGTTGGTTCTGGTGGCGCTTGGCGGCCCAATGTCCGGCATTGGCAACGGAGTCTTTTGGTCGGCAACAGTCCCGTAAGACCGTGAGAACATAAGACTCCACGGACTTGTGGATAGCAACTGCGGCGATGTTTGATGTTTGTAAACAGCGAGTGTAAACACTCCGGCAGTAATCTTAATGATAGCAGGCAGTCAGACTTGTGACGTCCAGAGAGCGTCTTAGCAACAAAGCTGCAGTGAGGAAACAAAGGCTTGGCTTTGGCACTGTTGATGGCATCGTAAGGGTCTGGTGGGCCTTTGTTTCGATGGCATTGTCCAATGGACGGGAATATTCGGCCATGTTGCTCCTGGCCAAGCCTTGGAATTACATATTCACAGTACTCGTACCGTAAGGCTCCTGATTGATATGTGTCTTCTTTTGCTTGTCGTTTCTGAGCAGTGAGGAGTTCTAGAATCGTGCATCATGCACCGGCAAGCAACTCAATGGAGTGGAGACCGGAGACTCGAAGGTGCCGTTGTGTATGACGGGCTCGCGGAGTCGCGCTGGAAGCCTGGATGAGGCTCCATGCGGCGTCAATTCTGTTCCTCACCAGTGCATCGTCGAGATTGGGAAAGGTCAAGCCAAGAACGGAGAGTTCCCTGAGCCAGGACAGAAGGGGATTGGAGCTTTGTGTCGTGGTACAAGTCAAAGTGGAAGTCCTGATGGACAACGGCGGAGTGAAGGCATTCAGGGTTGCCCTCGACAGTGCTTCAGTGCCTGCCGTCTCTGAAAGTGGACGCTTTAGCGCCTGCCAATTGGACTCTTCAGTGCCTGTAAAGTGCGCGGCAGCGGCAGGGGAAAGGGAGCGATGGAGTCTCTCGAGTGGGGGTCGCCATGCAGCTCGATGCATGTGCTGCCCTGATCCGAAGTACCCGGTACTTCGACCTCCATTTCACTTCGCATCCCTGTCAGACCACAAGTGGAACACGAACCCCCTCAGTCACTCGGCCATTCTCTCTTTTTTGAACAAGACATCGTGACAATTCTTGATGCTAACCAAGGTCTATTAAGCCAGGTAAAGAGCGCCGCTTGCCGAAGGGGGCAAGAGGCCACATGTACTCACTTCCTTCACGACTTCGGAGGCCATCTCCTCAAGTCCTGTTTTCACCACACTTTGTGACTCCGGATCAAGTTGGCAGGGTGGGAAAAGCATGTGGTTGCCAAGTCTGACGATGAGACATTGTGATGGTGGTAGGTTTTGGTGGTGTGTGAGAGGCGTGGGGTGGGGTGGTTTCGTCCTCACAGGAACTCCCTGCTGGGACGGATCGGAGAACATATTCATTTTCCCAAGTTCGTCGTCTTGGCAAGATATCGGAGTGTTTATAGACAAAATGTCGTTGGAAAGGAGTATAGCCTCACTTAACGACATGCAGTGGAAGCCGAGGTGTTCCGCTGATGAGGAGAATTTGAGTGAAATGGTTGGCCTTCAGTATTCAACTCATCGGCTTAGTATGAGGCGGTAGAAGAGGTATCGGTAGCCAAGGGAAAGCGCGCGGGATGCCCTTCACACTTTCCGTGTCGTATTGCAGTTCATCTTCATCAAGTTCCTGTACTTGGCCCAGTCGTGCTTGCCATCCAGTGCATCCCCGCTCATGTCTATACTACATCTCCTGGCTGTGCCGACACTGACAGTCGACTCCCGGTCCTTCCTCACCACCACAACTTGAATATCAGACACTCGGGCTCTGTAGCAGAGAGCTGTCAAATTGCCTTTCCGGATGGAATGTCTTAATCAGGCTGACAGATCTGGATCATCCGGGCATTACCTTCATGGCAACTTTCTATTTGTGTGACAGCCAAGTGGTTCTGATCAGACTTCAGGGTCCTTCGCCATTCGGTATTGTTCATACCGAAGGCTGATATACGGTGGACACGGATCTGGTACAATACCCGACTGGAAACTCGAACGTCGGATTCGCTTGGATGACGCTCATGTCGATCGAAGAACTCCTTTCTGATCTCTGCCTTCTTCAAGGTAGACACCTGATTTTGGTCCATCTCGGCCTTTCAAGCTGTACACTCGAGCCCTGGTAGGTTCGTTAGCTCGGTACATACAGGGATTTTAACAGGGGAGGTGACAGGGGATTAAAACCAATAAAATTACGTGTACGAGGCCTATAGAGCAAGAACAGGGACAATAGAGATACAGAGAATTAGTGCATTTCCTATACTAAAATCCAGAAAGTCCGAGTACTAGTTCGTAACCGTAATATCAGTAGTCGGTATAGCTACCCTTTACCTTAATAACCGCCTACAGCCATCTAGGTATTGAATGTACTAAGCGTAGTAGGTAATCCTCTAGCATAGCCTCCTATACCTTCTCGATTACTAATTTGAGGCTATTCCTAATCGGTCTAATAGGGTATTTACGTTCAATCCATCTTTTCATCTAATTCTAAATATTCTCAATAGGGTTAAGATTAAGGGAATATAGCAGCTAGTCGATAACGGTAGCGCTAATAAAGGCCTCCTTTATGAATGCCTTCGTTGACTTCGAATTGTAGGCTAGGGCGTTATCCTATATAACGATAAAAAACGAATTTTAAAGCTAGAATTGCTATAAAAGAGGGAGGATGTGCTTTTGGTACGTGTCGCTAGTAATCGTACCCTATACTTTATAATCCTAGAATAGAAAAGTACCTTTGGTTTTACCTGCAAAGCAAGCCTAGAATATCTACCCTCGAACCCTAGACTTAACCTTTGCAAAGTTATTAATATCCTTATCTTTAAAAAGGGTAACGAAACGACGGCCTTGAATAATACCGTTAACCTACGTTTTATTAGACTAAATTTAGGACTCCTATTCGAAAGGAGTAAGGCTAGCAAATTTTAAAGCGAATTTAAGGCAGAGGCGACGGGTTTTATTAGTAAGGGGGAGGCGCGTAAGTTATAGAACGCGACGAATACCTTGAAATTCTATTACGGCTTAGATAGATTGGCGATAATATCCGTTAAATTCGGGTATACGCTTCCCTAGTTCCAACTACAATAGGAACCTCTTTAACTTTATAAAGGTATTTACATACTTAACAAAAGTCTCAACTAGGGTTAGCAAAACGGCAAGTAGTCTACCCCCGAGGTGGCGGTAAGGGATAGCCTTAGTAAGATAAATATATTATACTTATCTAATAGTAAGGTTGAAAGCGGCGGCAATATCCTTATATTCCATTTTCGTATACGTACGAAGAGCTTTGCAAATAATACGTTCCTCGTATAACGTTATTATTGCCTTCCTTTTAATAGGAGTACGTTGAAAAAAAGATAGCTTAGCTATATTAATTAATAAAAAGGACTAGTCGGTTAGCGACGGCGAGGATAGTTCCTACGACAGTAGGGAGAGAGCTTGCAGTTAAAGCGGGGTTAGACTTTTAAAACTAGGCGTAGATAACCGTAAGCAAAGTATTAGGGATAATAATTAGTAATAAATAATATATAAGGGCAATTTAGAAAGCAAGTATATTAATTAGGTATACCGGTATTAATAGGGCGAAGGGGAGTATGCGGTAGGATTTGCACGTTGCGCAGCAAGCTTACTATACTGCCCTCGCCGTACTTACTATAATCGTAATTTAAATTACCGGCGTAGGCGAAGCTCTCGTTATCGTTAATAGCGGTATTATTATTTTAATTGTAGTATTAATCCTCTTATTGAGGTTAAGGAGGGTTGAGAATCTAAGGGAATTAGCGGGGCATTGAAATAAAAGAGGGTAATTAATTGAAAGAGTATGCAAGGATAAGAAGGTAGATAAGAGAGGGAGGGTTGTGTGTGAGAGAGAGGGAGGGTTATATGTAATTGACTAGTTATTTGTCTTCCTTAGCGGGTATACGGGCTAAATGATAGTAAGTACGTTGAGTAAATAGGTTTTAGATTTCGTCGATTCTAGTCGAAATCCAGCATTTAGGGTCTTTTTGAGTGTATTTGGGTAATTTGGGTGATTCTGGTCAAAATTGTGATTTTGAGAAAAATCGTTAATTTACTCGTTTAGCTGGTTAATCTTGAAATCTAATTGGCTCGATGCGCTAGACCGCTGCAAATACTTTGTAAATGCCCTATAACTTTACCTATTATAGAAGGTGGGGAAGGGAGACTTTAGGTGATTCTAGCGGTCGTAAGCTAGAATAAAAGGTTTGTATATAGCCTCCTATTAATTCTTTCTTACTTTGAAATTAGGCGATTTCAGCCAATCAGATTGCGTAGATAGACTGTCCTGCTTTGTAAACCCCTATGTAAGAAAATATGGGGCAAGAACTACGCTAACAAACCTACTAGGGCTATAATGTAAGTCATCCGCTCTGTCTAACAACCGGGGGCAAAACCTCGGAAGTATAAACCCCGTCAACATTCCATTAACATCAAATCGGACTAAAAGTGTTTACAAACCATCAAGTTCACCCGCGCGCTCGATTTGACCAGGGGCAAACAGCTTCATCCAAAGTGAGGCCGTTGGTTACGCGGTCGCGCGGTTGTGCCGTTGCGTGGTGGTTAAATTATTGTTAGTGACAGGGCTGCAAGCATTGCTCGGTTGAAGTCCCCACTGGCCTCGTCAGCCCCTTGCGCGCGCTAGTCCAGAAATGGTCTGGGCCAAAGAGTGGGTCGTATCCTCGACTTTGGGCCAGTCTCGTTTCACGGTCTCGCTTTCACGTTCACGAGCAGTTCATGATCCTTTTGGACTCCATCTCATGGTATCTTCACCCAAAACAATGTCGACAAGGGCCTACAATTGCCCGTCTACGGCCTGAAATCTGCCTTTGATCGGTGAATCTGCCACATCATCCAGCTACAAGCACACAATTTTCGACTTTTACTACCCAGAAAGAAAAAGGAGTGCAGCTTCGGACAGCTCCCACTCTCACCGACTCGCATGCACTGCTACAAAAAGGTGCTGCGTTGTTTCCGTGAGAATCCTGATGCTGCTGCGCTTTTCGACTAGCGCCTCTTGGTTGCGCAGGGATCAAAACTTTAAATTCAGGGCCTCTTTGGCTCGTGGAAAACGCCCCGTCGAGCCGTAACAGGCAGCCTGAGCCAGGGCGACCACCACGATGCTACCCAGCAGGTAGGATTGCCAACGACGAGAGTGGGAGAATAGCTACACGGAACCTATTCACTACTCTACAGGATCTAGAATTCAAGGATCTTTGCCACACCAAGCCGATATGCACGAAGGACCGAATTCTGTCGCAGTCTCGTAAGGACGGCGAGTTAGAGACGGGTGGTGCTGATGAACCAAGACAGGCGGCGCCCAGACGTTGTAAGAAGCCAAGAGGCCACGAACCAACACGTCTAAATACGGCCCTTTCTAAACCCAGAAAAGAAGAGCCGAGTGTCTTGGTCAAAACAAGGAGATGAACGCTGTGCCATCAGGACATTTTGATTCTTGGGCCGAAGCAACCTTTGGCCGACAAGTCCGCCGAAGGGCCGACGGTCGAAGCGAGCCTTTGTCTCCGACGAGTCCATTTACCACTAACAAAGAACAAAGAGGACTTCTGAACACGTCCAGCCGATATCAGAGCGAGCTCGGTCGACACTTTACTAGCTTTTAGCTGACTCTAGTTCCGTTGTTAGTTGTTTTGAGGAAATGTGAACGGAGCCGTAACGGGAATCAAGACCGTGATCGTCTCTTACAAAGGAGGGAAAAGCAAGCCATAACCCCACCAATACTCGTACCAGCACCAACTCCCTGTTCACGCTGGAAGAACCCGAGGCCGCTACCGCGTGTGCAATCTCGTGGGACCTCCACTCTTTCTCACTCCGCTGACGGAGTTAAACCCAAGAGGGACTGGATATTCCGAACCAGGTTGTGGTTCGAGAGCTGTTGCTTCGGAGACCAAGAATCAAGCAGAGACAACCAAGAGTTGTTGAGACTCTTGAGACTCTTGAGATCATCAAGTCAGGGGCCTTCAATACCACATAGGAAAAAAGTCCAGCCACCTTTTGGCTCGCATCGAGGCGTATTGGCAGTATTGGATACATACCCCTCTTTGCCTGGCAGCCGAATACCCATTTCCTCCCCCTCATCGTCGTCAGCTACTTTCTGCAGTTCTGGCTTGCCTAAACCGAGTCTGGGCATTGAACGGCGAGGCATGGCATGGGGCTCACGAGGCAAACATTAGTGCGGACTATGCGGGCACACACGGACGGGTTGCGATCTCACTACTGCCGTAGACGACGTTGACGGACACGGACTGGCCTGGACAGCAATCCCCGTCTCCGCCGTACATAGCTGGAGCCGAAGGGGCTTACACTAGACTCTAGAGCATATAGCGGAGACGGGAATTGAAACGTAGCAATACGGGATCACTCCAGCTGTTAATTGCACGTCTCTTGGACAACTTTGACATGCTCGGTTGCTGCTCCGGAACAGTCCGGACAATTTATCTGTATGTGTACGTAGGAGCAACAAGGTAGAAGAGATATTGTCACATTCTCCCCTCGTCCTCCTCATTTTCTTCTTGTTGTTGTCGCCGCTGCCTTCAGAGTGCATCGCCCAAAAAAAATTCTAGCTGCAACCCCCACACGAAGAACGGCATCCCGGAGCCGGCCCTTGAACCTCTTCAATTAACAGCCAGAGATGATCCAAGACGACCTCACCTTGCGGTTTTTGACGGCTTCATTCACTCCTCGAGACATGTAATAAACTCCGGTCCAAGGCTCCAGGCGAACTGCAGTTAAAATTAGCATTAAATCTTTTGTGTTTTCTGTTTGACTTTGATACGGATATTCCCATACCATTTCCATTGTCAACTGCGAACAGTCAGTCATCCAAAAAAAGATGACTGAACTCGAAGCAAAGCTGGGTGAACAATGGCGTTCCGCGTACTGTGTACATCCAGTCGAATGGCTAGGACAGGGGTCAGCAGGTACCGTGTACCGTGGACTTCATCGACCTTTCAATCCCACTCTTTGCACAATCACTTGGACTCGCTCGCTAGCGTCCCGGCGTGCCGCACTTTCAGTTTTCTCCAGTGGGCATTCCATTGTGGGTTCTCGCGGTGGGCAGCGCAGCTTCTGACTGGTCTGCTTCGAGTTCCATGTCGAGTGGGTTTTTTTTTTTTGGCTGGCGGGCGTGTGCGGGCGTGTGCGTCCCGAGCACGAGAAACTGAATTGGAAGCAGTGGCTCTCTGCAGAAGAGCAGCCCGTGGGCAGTGGGCATCGAGGCACTCACGCAACTTCTCACAGTCAATGACAATGTACGGAGGCTTGTATGTTCGACTGTAAATTTCCCCACTTTGCCAAATGCCAGACACCTGTCACTTGTACAACCACACCCAAATTTCGTTTGCACCCCGCAACCTATTCTCTGCAACGCCATTCCGCTCTCACCTCTACCGTATAGATTCGGGGTATAGGGTTTTAGGTTCCAAGGCCTAACTAGCAGAATCTATGTATTAGGTGTCTTAGGGTTTGGGTTTTGGTAGAGAATTCGAGTATATGTAATACTAGAAGTGCTTCAAGTGTATAGATTATACCTAATTTCCAGGGAACCTAAAACCCTATGCCCCGGAATTATACGGTATATCGCCGCTGCAACGCTTCTACTCTATGAGCCCGGGTTTACTTTAGTAACCGTTCCGCTCCCGAGCCCAAGTACGAAGAATATATATAACGAATACCGGCTTTATAACGGTAACGTTCAAACCCTTGAAAATACTTCTTAAAGAATTAATAATTACTAAATTATTCGAAAACTCTTCGAATAATAAAAACCTTTTGAAAAATATCTTTATTTTTCTTATATTTATTTATTTCTTTAAGAAATATTTAAGGATCTTTTCTATTATAAAAAGAATAAAGGTCTTCTTCTTTAAGAAGTATATACTTGTTTATATATATAAATAAGGATTAAAAATCTAAAAAGGATTTTTATAATTATTTTTCTTATTAAAGAAAATAATTATTTTTTATATACTTTTATTTCTAAATAAGTAAATCTAAAAAGGATTTTTATAATTATTTTTCTTATTAAAGAAAATAATTATTTTTTATATACTTTTATTTCTAAATAAGTAAATAAAAGGAATTAAGATATTAGTCTTATATATCCTTATTAAAATAAATAAGGATTAAAAATCTAAAAAGCTTTTTATAATTACTTTTCTTATTAAAGAAAATAATTATTTTCTATATATTTTATTTATTATTAAATAAATAAAAGGAATAAGACATTAGTCTTATATATCCTTATTTATAAATAAGGAGTACAAATCTAAAAAGATTTTTATAATTATTATTCTTATTAAAGAATATAATTATTTTATATACTTTTATAATTAAATAAAAGCAATAAGACACTTGTCTTATAAATATACCTATTTATATTAAATAAATAAGGGTTGAAAAATCTAAAGGATTTTTATAATTATTTTTCTTATTAAGGAAAATAATTATTTTATATACCTTTACTTATAAAAAGGTTAAAAAAGAAAAAGACGTTTGTCTTATAATTCTTATAAAAAGAATTACGTTTAAAACCTTATAAAAATAAATAAGGTTCTAAAAATCAAAAGGATTTTTGTAATTATTTCTTTTATTAAAGAAAATAATTATTTTTATATAAATTTTCATTTATAAAATGAATAAAAATATAAGACATTTATCTTATAGTCCTTATATAAGAAATTAAGATATTAATTTTAATTATTCTTATATATAAATAAGAATTANTATAAATTTTCATTTATAAAATGAATAAAAATATAAGACATTTATCTTATAGTCCTTATATAAGAAATTAAGATATTAATTTTAATTATTCTTATATATAAATAAGAATTAAAAATCTAAAAGATTTTTACTATTTCTTTTATTAAAAGAAGATAGTTTTTATACGTTTATAAATAAAGGAAAATTAAATATTTTACTTTATAAAGAAGACTTAAAAAGTCCTAAAGAATAAACGTTAATAATTATTATTTCTAAAAGGAAAATAAGTCTTATAAATTCTTATATAAAAATAAGAATCTAGAATCTAATAGATTTATATAATTAATTTTCTTATTAAAGAAAATTATTATTTCCCTGGTTTATTTATATAAATAAGCAAGAAGGGATATAGGACTTTAATTCTATAAGTTCTTATATACAAATATAATTTAAAAATCAAAGAAGGATTATTATAATTATTACTCTTATTAAAGAAAATAATTATTTTTTACTATTATCTATTTTATATAGATAATTAAAAGGGAATAAAAAGACTTTAGTCTTATAATTCCGATATAAGAATTAAAATCTATAAAATTATTATAATTATTATTCTTA
>RAPC01000096.1:0-122341 GCA_009806235.1 Neurospora sp. CHS-2018c | reverse complement strand
AGTCGAACCGATTTCCTATAAATCCAGCATCTTTTTCCATCCAGAAAGATTAGACCACTTCTTTCTTTTCGTCTTTCCTCAAGAATACGAATCCAAAGTCCTCGAAGTCCTTTTCCAGGCTACGCTCTTCGAATCCGAGCTTACAACTTATATTTCAAATAGTAATAAAATTATATATATTTATTAAGGGTTATATAGGTAAATAACCCTTTTATCTATTAGCGAAGTTTAGGATTATTCTTTACGTACTTTTAAATACTACGTTTAAAGTAGATATAATAAAATCGTACTATATAATTAGCGAAGTATATAGCCCTATAATAATATTAATTTCTCTCAAAAATATACGCCGAAAACCCTATATTAATTAATTAAAAAATTAATAAAGATATATTATAAATAAATTATAGAATAAAATAATATACTTATAATTATTTTAAAATCTTAATTTATAGTAATACTATAAAGACCTTTTCTATTTAATTCCCGCTACTTAACCGTATATTTATAATCGACTTAAAAGATTTCGAATACCGTTTTAAATATAAGGGCGTATATCTTCGGCGAATCGGCATTAATAAGGATTTAGATAAGAGGGATAATTATCAGAATTAGAGATTTATCGGGGATAAATTCAAAATATTTTAATAATTTATATCGTTTTAATTATTCCGAGTAGAAGCCTTAAATAACCTCCTTATTCTCTATACTAAAAAGATATTTATAATTTATATCCAATTCGAAGGATTTAACTAGGCCTTTACGAAAGAATTCTACCTGCTTTTTAAAGAAATAGATAATTATAAAATTAATCCTATCGTTAAGGATCCTTTAAATATACTATTAAAAAAAAAGTTAATAATTAATCCCTAATATATCCCGGATATATTAACTTATACGAGTATTTAAATCTTAGTATTTTAGTTAATACTTATATATTATAATTTTAAAGCTCGAAATTCCTAAAGGCTAAATAAAAGCGTAATACTTTTTAATTACCAATCGAATTTTGTTAATATTATTAAGACTCGTATAGACTTAATTAATAGTATCGGTACCGTATTCGTTAAGGAATTAAATAAAGTAGGGGTTATAGGTTAAAGTCGCTAAGTCGCAAATTAATTTCTAATCTATCCCTAATATATAGTCGGTATATTCCGGATTTATTTATTCCAAATTATATTAAAATCTCCTACCCTTTCCAATACCCACATCAAACTATCGATAACTAATTAAGGAGTTTTATTAAGAGGTAGGAGTAGGTAAGCATATTTACTATAGGAAATTATAACGATATATAGGATAATTTTAATATCGGTTAAAATATAAACGTTAATAGTAATATCGTAATTTCGAATTTAGATAGTACTATATTTTTAAAAGTAATCGGTCTCTAATTTATCGATAATAAATTTTTAATAAGTCCTAAATAAATTAAAGAAGAATTTACTTATTATAGTTAGTCTTTTTTATTCCTATAGGGTACATTTTAATATATATTTTAATAAATAATAAATTGGGTATAGAATCCTTTGAATACGCTTCGATAATTAATTTAATATTTAATTAAAATCGATTAAAATTATTAGGGACGCTAGTAAAAAAGTGTATTTTCTCTCCCCGCTTCGAATTTTAATACTTTAACCAAAAGCGATTATAATTAGTAATTGTCTAAATAGAAATAAGTCTTAAATATAACGCTAATTATTAGAGATCTATTTTAAATAAAAACTTACTTTATTTATATACTAAACGAACCTATATAACGACTTCAATTCTTTATAACCCTATTTCTCCTAACGCATTCTAATCATCTATACCTAATTAATTATAGAAATAGTATTAGTAAAAAATAATTATTTTTAATTAGGTTAAAGTAATATAAAATAAAGTTTATAAATAAATTATAGATAAATCCGTACTTAATAGCTCGCCTAATTAAAGGGACCTTATCTTATCGGAAGCGGGTTTTAAATAAAAGGTTTATAACCTCTTCGTCGAATTTAATAATAGACCCTATATATTTATACGTTTGCCAAACTCGCTTATTTAAATATTTATAATATTTAATACTAATATATTTATAAATAGTACAACGGTATATAGCGTTATTTAAATAATTAAACGAAATATCCTTAAGAGGTATTTTCTTTACTAAATAATATTAGATTTAGGATATTATAAATTAATTAGAGATTAATCTTTTATATATTACTAATTTATTTCAAATTATTACCCTTACATACTTCTTTCTATAGGGCTTTAACTTAATCTTCGGATAAATTATTAATATCTACGACGTAAATTACGTTAGGAATAGAAGACTTAAGGTATTCTAGAATAACTATAATATAGTATATTATTTTAACGAAGATAGAGTAGTAATTAATATTCTTAGATAAGATAAGGGTTGGGCCTATAGTCTTAACCTTTATATAATTAATATTATTATATTATCAATTAATAAAGGATATATTTCGGATATATTAATAATTCTTTATCTATATTTACTAGGAGGTCGTTAAGTATTAAAATATTAGGAGGGGTTATATCCTTTAAATCCTCCAATATATTAAATTCGGCTACTATATTATTAAATTATTATAATTCGAATATAATTAATAATCTATTAAATACTTAATTATTCTATTCGGTTAAACCGAACCTAATAATAATAGCCAAAGTATCGGTATTAATAATAGTATTAACCCTCATTTTAATTCGAATAAAATAAATTAGGGATTAATCGGGGATAAATTACGTAGGTGTTCGTACGCAATTAAGATATATCGCAGAAGGTTTACAGAAGGGTTCGGATTGATATCGTTCGGACTCGAGGTATTCGTACGTAAGTTTCGTTTATTAAAATTAAGAACGCAAATTATTTCTCTATAGAGAAACTAAATAGGCGAGCGACGTTGTTTCTCCACGGAGAAACTCGAACTTTAGAACCGTATATTATATATGCGACTTATTAAAGGGGTGAGGGTTAGTTAAGAGATTTTTTATAGTATAGGGTCGGTCTTAGCGTATTTACTTGGGTTAGGAAGCTTTGGGGATGGGGTCGGGTTATGTGAGTCCTCGTATGCAGGCGCTATATTTTATAGGGACCTTACACAGTAATTGTGAACTCAAACCTCCCTTCGGGAATTCCCAAAAAAGTGGGCCCCCAACAGCCGAAATGGTACTTAGGTACTTGTACCTACACTTATAAGACCCGAACGAAGAAGGGAGGTCTGAGTGCTGAGATACGTGATGTATTTATGGTGGTGGACATTCTCTCGGATGACCAATGCCTGATATCAGAGCTTACTCAGGCCCTGAGGGTATTAACTTGGTAAGAATGAGACGGATATATAGTCTTTTGCTGAAGTCTCGATACCTGTCAGGCCAGCTACAGCCAGAGCCTTCACCTATCATGCATGGCCGTGCCTGCTCGAAGATGAATCGATGTATCAACCCAGAGTCAAGTCGTCCGGCATTGGTGAAAGAAATGTGCCTCCGGTCGTGATGCCGTGTCCATGTCCCGGTGCGGGCTCGGGAGTCGCGAGATCTCCGCTGGTGTCGCTGCTCTCCTCCTACGGGGGCCATTGTATACGTTAGTTTCAAAATAAAATGTGACAAAGTGTAAAAGGTCCGTGCCACCTACAGGCACTAGGCTTACACCCATAGCGCGTCAAACGCGCTTCAATTTAGCAATCAATCAAATTTTACTTCGATTATAACCCCACATCATCTATATACTAACGTTCGTAAATATTTCCGCTACAACACTACACTCAAAAGCGTTACGGCAATAACATCTCCACATCACAATAAACATAACATTATCACAAAATCAACAAACATCATAACTACCCCTACGCTATTTAAATATATAGGCGTTAACCTACCTACCCCGCCCGCCGAATAGAGCGAACACCTATTACCCTAGGACTAGACCGCCTTTTTACTAGCCAAGATTTAGGAAGGAACCTATAGAATTACCAAGCAAGTCCTTATTAACAATAAAGTAAACTGCGAACATAACATTACGAATTAAAGCCTTTCTCAACGTCTTCTATACCCTCTGCGAAGGACTTTCCCTCAAACATATAGGGCTTAAATTTACAATCGGGGATAGGCGTAGGGGTAACGCTAGGAGGCATTATAGCGGTTATATTGGGTTGCAATAATTATATAGGGTTACGTTATAATACAATGTAAGGGTAAAGTTATAAAGGTATCCTAGTATTCATTTATTGAAGGGGTATACGTATAAGGTATGTGTGTGGTGTCTGTTCAATAGCCCTAACAACTACTACCAAATAAATACACGGGCTACATTCCTTTACGCACGTGCCAGATTTATTTTGAAACTAACGTAGACAATGGCCCCCGTATCCTCCCGGTGCGGGGCAATGTGGGACACTCACTCAACGTCACCCACGGCAGTGTCACTTCCTCTTAGTCAATTCATCTATCAACTATTTGTAATGACGTGCTTTGACAAGTTCAGCTTAGAAATACATACGTAGAGGTACGGATTGGAAATCGTGCAATAAACAATCCATAGTATCTTCTCTGTTCCCGTAATCCCGTCTTAATTCCGTCACAGTCCCCATAATCCTCAACTTCGTCACAACTTGCCGACCTCAGACTGACTGACACACCAACAGAAACCCTCACCACCACACCCAACTTCACATCTCACCACTTCAAACCGCAACCCAAAATGTCCAACGACTTCAAACCCACCAACGTCCTCATCATAGGCGGCACCGGCACCATCGGCGCCTACATCACCTCCTCCCTCCTCTCCGCCGCCAGTCCCAAGCCCTACACCACTCTCTCCCTCTTCACCCGTTCCGGCTGGGACTCCGACGCCTCCTCCGAAAAGGCCAAGCTGATCCAGCACTGGCAATCCCAAGGCCTCAACGTCGTCACCGGCGACGTCGAATCCCTTGATCAGCATGGTTTCACCCAGGTCTTTGACGAAGGCAAATTCGACACCGTCATCTCCTGCCTGGGGCGCGCCACGCTCAAGTACCAACCCAAGATAATCGATGCTGCTGAGCACTCGCAAAGCGTGCAGTGGTTTTTGCCGTCCGAGTATGGGACGGATGTGGCTTACAATGAGAAGAGCGCGAGTGAGCCGACGCATGTGGGGAAGCTGGCTTTGAGGAAACATATTAGGGAGAAGATTGAGAGGTTGAAGATCACGTATGTCGTTACTGGGCCTTACTTTGATATGTGGCTTTATCCCATCCCTGGGTATGAGCAGGCTGGTGGGTTTGTGCCGGCGGAGAAGAAGGCGTATGTCCTTGATGATGGTGAGGGTAAAGTTGGGTTTTGTACCATGTGGGAGTAAGTTTCTTCTGTCCCTTCTTCCTTTCCTACTGTTCACCCCTATTTCCTTCATCCCCATCCCTCTGTCTCCCTCTCCTCCCTCTCCCCCCTCTATCTTCAGTCATACTAACACCAACCCAGCGTCGGCAAATTCGTCACCGCCACCCTCCGCCACCCCACCCAATCCTTCGGCAAAGCCCTCAAAGTCCAATCCTTCACCAAAACCCCCAAGGATGTCCTGGCCGAGTTCAAGAAGCAGACCGGCGGCTCCGAGTTCAAAGTCACCGAGACCCCGCTCCCTGAGATCGAGGAGCTCGAGAAAGTCCTCTGGAACGAGTCCAACCCCCAGGCTACCTTCATCACGCTGCGCAGGATCTGGGCTCGGGGCGGCACGCTGTATGAGAAGACTGATAATGACGTGTTGGAGGTGAAGCAGGAGGATTTGGATACGTTGGAGGAAGGGGTGAGGAGGTATTTGGCCGGTGGGTATAAGGCCGAGACGTTTGGGGTCAAAGGCGTGAGGAGCATGATGTAAGAGGGGAGGTATATGGAAGGAGAAGGGGAGTGTCAGAGGTGAACATTGAGAATTGAAGGAGACCATATCTCAAATAACGTCTATCTGCGTATACCCTTCTTCCGTATTTCACTCCGGCCACCTGGTGACTCGCTATCTAGACTTGTGCTACTCCAGGGTGGTGACTGCCCTTCTTTCAACACTTTACTTCCTTGTCCACTCTCGCTCTATCCGCTCGCCCTCTTTAAGGTCGGTGGGAAGGCGCATTCGGCGAACTGACCAAGCACCTATAAAAGCTTAGCCAGACAGGCTTAACCTTACTAGCTAGTTCTCCTCTTACAATTATTAACGCCACCAGGTGTCATCACTGACATGTTGTTTTGACCACTCGCCTGAGCGCAGCATCAGCTCCTCTTTCTTCTGCCCATATTCTGCCAACCAAGGCAAGTGCTGTGCCGAGCAGGTCAAATTCTTGAAGCTCGTCATAAACCCCAGCGCAAAATTATTGAACGAATTGGCGTTCGCAAGCTTCAGATATTTACCAGCAGTGAGAGGGTTTTCTCTCTCCCTTATTTCATTCAGGCTGTCTTGTAGCCCTGGAATCAAGAAGGAATTCCTGTCCGGCGCCAAACGAATATTATCAAGCTTGGAGAGCACGCGATTTGCATCGTCGTAGGTGGCTGGCTCCAACATCAAGACGCTCGTCGGCGCTGTTTGCAGCCGGAAATCATATGTCTTCTTCAGTCCTGCTGCCAGGACCCTTAGATCGGTCTTCTTCAGTCCTGCTGCCCGTCTCCATATCGTATCCTGGTCCGTCGCCGTGACCGTCTTGTTCTCGCCAGTACCTGCTTCTCCTCGACGAGCGTGTCCAAGGGTTAAGAGCTCTGCGGCATATGCTGTATCGCATTCTATTACCACCACGTTGGTCATGTGCAATGCTGCATGTGTCCGACGCCCCAGGAATTCAATGTCGATGATCCAGTTGTCACCCACCGGTGAATACGTCGATATTTGGAGAAGGACTTTCTCTTCGTTGTGTGGATAGCGCTGGAAGAAATTTTCCACGTATTTCCGTGGTTTAGACAAAATTTCGAGCTGTTTGGAAAGCTTCATCTGTTCGATTCGAATGTGGAATAGAGACGTCAAGGCACCAAGTAGAAGTAGTACTGCAGTTCTTTCGTTTGCCGCTAATGTTTGCCTACTACCATTGGAGAAGCAGCTTTCCACAATAGCGGAAGAAACATGTTCTGAAAACTCGAGGAGAGGATATTTAGCTAAAATAGCTTCGACCACTTTGGCTTTGCCTAGCAACACTGTATCGTTTTTGGAGCTTTGGTGGGGGGGCTTCGCGGAAGATGTAATAAATAGGTAGATGAGGTAAGACCGTGACCGGATAACGTCCTTGTGAGGACTAAATTGAGGATATCGGAGAAAAGGGATGACAATATTGTGGTACCCACGTGCGGCGTAGGAACCTGCAAAATCCCACGGACGCGCCGTTATGTGCCTGTGCTTGTCCACTTCGACTATACGCCTACACGCTTCGAGCAGCATTATCTGAACGTCGCCGGGTAGTGCGCTGTCGTCCCAGTTGAGATGAACATCTTGCACGAGGCTATCTGCCCAATAAACGCGCCGGCCATCTGGATGAACAACATGCCCGTTGCGGAATACCTGAGACTCAACCGGTTTCTTGACCATGAGGTAGTACGCTTTGGCGACATCAGCCTTTAATAGCCATGACCGGAGCTCGCTGAAGGTAGACCTATCATGTGCCATGATTTGCTGGCCCTCCGGAGTATCTGTTAGAAACTCGAGTGCTGATCGATGAATGAAGTCAATGCTGCCATGATCGCCATGTTCCAGAAGTCCGGCACTGCGTGTCTGTACGCGCTTCCCAAGCTTTTCGCACGTTGCTTCCAGATCCGAGGGAAAGGACGCCGTGTCGTCATTCAGGTATGCCAGGGAAATGGATGGGTCGAGGGAGGCAAGGAGATGGAACGTGGTGCAGCGCTTGTCGAATTCGTGAGAAGGCATGCGCCACCAATGAATGATCAGTTGGAAATACAAAGCCGCCTCTTTCCTGTAGAGATGTTGATCCTCGTTCAGGCGCTCCCACATGTCTTTGTAAAGTGGGTATAGGCCCGTTGGCATCTTCTCCAGCCGAGCGTACAGTTCGGATATATCATCTTCGTTGGTGAGACCCCTTGAGAGACTTCGGACCGCAAGGGCAGTCCACAGAAAGACACCATCAGACATACCGCAGAGTTTGTCAACAAGTAGCTGATATTTGTCCTGGTCCTCAAGGCCTATAATCTCATTTGAGAGCAGCTCAGCCTTGGCGTATTTCTCCATGTCGGAGCGGGTAAGGTCATGTAGCCGCAGACTGCATAGGCCGCCCAGTTTATTCTTGAACACAGGCTCCGGTCGGCTGGAAATACACATTTTGACATTATCAAGCGTTGACAGCCTCGCCACTAGGTCAAGCAGAGTGCGCGGGTCGTCAACCACGCTTGCGTCGGATGATCCAAACTCGTCGAGGCCATCCAAGAAGATAAACACAGGTCTGGTTGCGGAGGCCTTTGGTCTGGTTGCAATATCCTCTGGTCTGGTTGCGATGTCCTTTGGCCCGGTTGCCTTTGGCCCGGTTGAGATGGCCTTTGGTCTGGTTGCAGTGGTTTTTGGTCCGGTTGCGGAGGCCTTTGGTCCAGTTGTGATGGCCTTAAGCGAGGCCACCATGGTTCTCTCTAACTCCTCAAGAGTCCAATCCCCCTCAACGTCTTTGAGACTCAGATCCGGGAAGGTATTGATAACGTAATCGAGAACGTGCTGATCCTTGGATAGCAGTTGATAGAGTAGGTTGAGAAGAATCCCACGCAAACTCTTTTGCCGGGGTGAACCGGCAGCCCAGAGGAAATGTGAAAGAATGAGAGGGTCTTGACCGCTATCTGGGCTTTGGGGATACCAGAGAGTAGGGTTGGTGACGAGGAATTTCATCAGTGTGCTTTTGCCAGATCCAGCCTTGCCTTGGACCCAGTAAATTTTGTGCTGTGGGGATTCTAGCCAACAAGGAAAACAGCTCCATGAGAGTTCCTTCTTGCGATGCGGACAGACCGGTGGCAAGTTTTCTTCGTCCGGCTCGCCATGAGTTTCATTCGGCCAGCTTCTACCGGGAGGGGGGCGTAAGGCGGTAGGGGGTAGGTGGGTAAACAACCTACGTGGGAGGAAGGGAGGGTTTTGAGGTGCTGACTGAATACCGTGTATCATCCATCCACATGTTCCTTCAAAGGCCGCTTTGACCTGGCCAAAACGCTCACCCATACTGTCGTACTTGAGACTCTTGAGCATTCGTTGTCGCTTTTCCCGCACGGGCGCTTCCAGCGACGTTTCCTTGATCATTGCCTGCGTCTTCTTAACTTCAGAGGCGATGGCCGTAGTGGCAGCATTCTGCGCGTTGGATTCGGCCTTGATCACTTCCACAATAGAATCATGGTTTGATATCATGAGGTCTTGGAGATTGGCCTGTCCTCGAGAAATAGCCTCTACGAAACGCTGGAAGGTACTGTCGAGTTGTTGAAAACCAGTTTGCATTTTCAGTTGAAGCGCGTCGTTTTGGTTGCTATATGTTGATTTGGACAGTCAGCCGGCGCGAACGAACAGATTCTCTGCAAGATCCATGGCCTTACCAGACACGCAGAAGAAGGCCGGACTCGAGGACCTTTTGGTAATCGAGCATTCTCTTCTCCAACTTGTTGATTTCTCCTTCTTTGAACTTTGCCCGTAAACCCAATCGCAATGAGGTCAGGACTCTGCCCTTGGCAGAGGGACGGTTGAGCTTGTCGACCTCGGTCTTTAGACGAGACATGGCGCTGAGACATTCCTTGGCAATGTTGAGCAGCTCCTTCTGATCTCGGGTGACTGTCCTTGCGGATGATATCGATTTTGCAAGACTCGCCGTGATTTGGGTAGAATGGGCCAGCCGCGTTATCGTAGTGGGGTCTGGGGAGCCGGTTTTGAAGATGGCCTGGCACTTGGATGCCATATCTAGGGCAAAACCAATAGCTTGCATGACATTGCACGCGAGCCCGAAGGCTTCAAGGCCGGACATGCTGTCGGTGGCGGCGGCGTGTTCTTGGACAACCAAACTTGTGAGCAGTTGCTCAACTGTTGGAAGACATCACGAAGGGGTGCTCCTACCTACCTATATGGTGGCCCCCCGCCCGCCTTCGAGTCTACCTAGTGCCAGTTCGCCCAGCAGGATCGAGGCAGGGTGGCCAAGTGGTAGGCCTCCTGGTCGACAACCACGTTGGGTTACATTCTGGGAGGGCTGGATCCAATCGTAACGGCCGCTGCTGGGCATCCCAGGCGCTTGCGCGCACCGCTACCCGATGGCCTTGCTTCTCGGGTGAAAAAGAGCATCCTCAGTGGCTCGGTGGTTCAAGGACTGGATTCGAGACTCGAGAGGGGTTCACAACATACTGTGGTGTCGATGTCGTGGTGACAAGAGGGCGTCCGTTGAAGCGCGCATGGCGCTGTCATGATGGCGGTCATGGCGTGAGGCTTCTGGTGGAAAATGAGGCATCAATCAGTGCAGTGATGATGTTGTTGATTGGTGGAAACAAATTGAGAGCCCAAAGTTTTCACGTCGGGAGAGGAAGCCTGAGAATTGGATATCGAAGTGGAAGGTACAAGCCTGCCGTGATATCGCAACTCCCGCCTTCCGCTCACCAAGTCACCAACTGAAATTCCTATCCCAAGTGGAAGGTCATACTGTGAGATCGTAAAAATAAACCGAACATGGACAGTCCGATATGGCTCGCTTTGGCTAAGAAAGGCCGTTACCAAACTGTGATGGGGATCACAATAATTTGAAAACACATCGGCCAGGAGTTACTTGGGCACTGGATCATTCAGAAACTGCCTCGAAGTTAGGTTGAAAGGTACATATAATGAAAACGCTTGGATGCGTCCGATGCGTAATAGAATAGGCGCGGGCGGGTGCTCCCGTCCGCTTGCGGTTTCCAAATTCCATTTTGACGTGGGGTCGTTCATTTGTACTAAATACATAGTCGTGGCGCTCTCTTTCACATGTTAGGGAGTACGGCGGTCTCGTATGCATTCCCTAACAGATTGGGGCATGTCTATGCGTTTAAGACCGTCGCCGAAAACAGTTCCTGGAGAGCGCCCAGGATCCCTGGCCCGTTCTGACTTGGCAAGCCTATACAGTACTTACTTGTACATGCACCTTCCTTGACATCACAAGAGAATCAGGAATCGTTCCTGTTCGTTGGAGAGTGGGGTTTGATACCTCTATTGGTCCTTCCCTCATTTTCTTTCTTCGTGATTATCAAAACCTTCAACCTTCCAATCTCTGATCTTCATGCCACCTCCCAGAAAGGACTCAGACCTGACCATTTCCACCTCAGACCACTTATCGATTCACCTCACTTACTCATCTCCAGTCGTGAACATGAGTGCCGCCCAGCAAGAGCAGATCAGGATCCTGATCCTCAACCCCAACTCCTCCAAGTCCATGACCGATGGCATGGAAAAGTCCATTTCCAGCTTGAACCTCCCCGACGTCTGTCTGCCCTTCTCTCATTCTCCCCAACCAAGCTTCCACTAACAACCCCCCAGAACATCAAAATCTCCTACTACACCGCCCCCACCTCCAGCCCAGCCAGCATCAACGACGGCACCGACGTCCAAACCTCCGCCTCCGTCGTCCTCAACGACCTCGGCAGCAAACCCTACCAAGTCCTAAAAGACCACCAAGACGCCGTCTTAGTCTGCTGTTTCTCCGTCCACCCGCTCGTCCCCCGCCTCTCCGAACTCGCTTCATCCAACGACTTCCCCCTCTCCGTCACAGGCATCTTCGAAGCCTCCGTCCTCGCTTCCTTGTCGCTGCTCACCGGCCCAACGAAGAAATGGGGCATTGTCACGACGGGGAAGTACTGGGAGGATCACCTAACGTTGGGTGTCAAGGACTTCCTTGGCCATGAGGGGAATAATGAGAAGTTTGCTGGGGTGCAGACGACGGGGTTGAATGCGGGGGATTTTCATGGGGATATTCCCAAGGAGGTGATTGATGCTAAACTGGTGGAGGCGACTAAGAAGTTGTTGCAGGCTGGGGATGTGGAGTGTGTGGTGATGGGGTGTGCGGGCATGGCTGGACTTGAGCAGATTATTCGACGGACTGCCATTGAGGAGTACGGCGAGGAAAGGGGGAAGAAGGTCATGGTGGTTGATGGTGTCAGAGCTGGAGTTGGACTGTTGGCGGAGATGGTGAAGAATAGGAGGATGTTTACCCAGTAGTGACATGGAGAGGAAGGGTGAGGGTGAGAGAGGAGAGTGTAGAGACAAGGAGGTGCATTTACAACAGTTTGTTTTATGATGAGCATCAACATCAACGTCGGCGTGAGGATTAGATACCATAAGTGGTGCAAACCACATGGGGAATAAATGAAATACAGAAGACTTTCGTTTTCCCTGGCCATGCTGCAATATCTCTTGTAAGTGCCTAGAATCCCTACCGTAGTGGGAAAATCAAGGGGGCCACAAGTCTTCTCAGGCTTGCCAAGCGTGGGAAGAGTCTTGTTGGATCGGGAAGTATTGTTGCCTGCCACCAATAGCCCTAACCCTGAGTATGCGAAACCATTCCGACCTTCCGACCCTTGCACTGGGGCAGGCAATGGGTCCTCCCATGCAGAAAACGGCCCCACTACTCCCAATTCCAGTCACCTCATTGGCCGATTCTCCGAAGCTGCAGCCCCGCGGCAGGCAAAGCACCAACAATTTTTTTGCTTCGCATCGATAATCGCGAATTCTGAGGTCGACTTGAAGGCCCATTCGCAACCACCAAGCCGTTCCACGCGCCGCCGCCAATTGCCAGTCAACCCCGCGGTCGCCAACACAGTCGCCCATCATGTCGCAATCAGTAAGCGACTCGCCACCACCCATCAAGTCCGAGAAGAAACACAAGAAGGACAAGAAGCGCTCCAGAGAAGAGGCCGAAGAGGTCCCCGCCGTCTCGGATGCCCCCAAGAAGCACAAGAAGTCCAAGTCCGAATCGCTAGAAACCGAGACCACCGACAAAAAGAAGAAGTCGAAAAAGTCCAAGAAGGATGACGAGGATGTCGAGGAGGAGGCCCCTGCCAAGAAGGAGAAGAAGAAGTCCAAGAAGAGCAAGGTAGAGGCTGAGCCAGAGTCTGAGGAGGAGGAGGAGGCGGCCGTCGCATCAGAATCCGAGGCCGAGGAAAAGAAGAAGCGCAAGAGCAAGGACAAGAAGGAGAAGAAGGACAAGAAGGACAAGAAGAAGCGACAAGCATCCGCCACCCCCGAACCCGAGACCACAACCGATGCGATGGACGTCGACACCACCACCTCCTTCCCCACCGACGACGCCGACTTCCCCTTCTACACCCAGGTCCACTCCCTTTATGTGCCCTTCTACCCCTGTGGCTTCGACAAGCCCATCACCAACGTCGCCGCCCAACACCTCGAACCTCTGCTCAACCACTACTCCCCCGTCCTTCGCGGCGTTCTCCTCAAGTACACCAACCTGAACCTCTCCGAGCGCCCCGTCCAAGCCTCCGTCATCAACCCGCCCACCGACAAGACCCCCGCCCTCTTGCGTTCCGTCGACGAATACGCCGTCGGTTTCGCCTACCTGACCTTCGACGCGCACATGTTCAAGCCCGCCCGCGGCAAGTGGATGGAGGGTGTTGTCCAACTGCAATCCGAAGGCCACATTGGCGTGCAATGCTGGGGGAGGTTCAACGCCAGTATCGAGGCGAAGAGGCTGCCGAAGGGTTGGAAGTGGGTGGATCTCAAGGGCGACCAAAAGTCCTACAACCAACAAGAGGAGGAGCAGGAGGAGGAGGAACAAGGAGCGGAAGAGGAAGAGGACCAGCTGGACGGCGAAGAGCTGCAGGTTGTCGAACAAGTGCACACCACCGGTTACTGGGTCGACGCCTCCGGCAAGAAGGTCTCGGGCAAGGTGCGCTTCAGAATCAAGAACTTCGACGTCGGTCTCGCCGGCGACTACGGCTACCTCTCGCTCGAAGGCACATTCCTCAACGACGAAGACGAGCGTGCCCTGCAAAAGGAGGAGCGCGAGCTGGAGCGCAAGCGCCGCTCGAGGCAGAACCCCGGTGGTCTCCTCAGGCCGATGAGCAGGAGGGTGCCCGAGTTCAGCATGACCAAGTTCGGCAAGGAGGAGGAGGAAGAGGATGCGGGACAGAGGACCGTGTTTGCGAAGGTGACGGGCAAGGAGGGAGATGTTACGCCGGATGATTAGGTGTGGTCAGGCCTTACGTGCTCGGGGTCGTCGCCGGTTAAGCAACAAAGGGGAAGCAGTCAAAGAAGTAGCCCGATGACGCCGAGGACGCCGAGGAGTCCGGGGTTTCGGTAGTGCTCCTGAGACCTAGTGTCGTGGAAACTGAGGTTGATGATGCCGAGACCGAGACCCTGTGGAAAGTGGAATAGGTGATGCCAATGGATGGATGTGGATGTGGGCATATAATTTCATGTTGTTTCTCTCTTGGGTCGGAGTTACGGGCTTGTTTGTGTTTTGTCATTTGCATTTTCTTTTCATCTTTCTTTGTACGATTTTGTACGAGATACATACTACACATTTGATAGCAAAACCCCTTCAACTGCAGTGGTGCATATAGACACCATCTTTGATCATGTTGATTGGGAAAAGGGGGCCATGGGGAAAAGGGGGTTGAAAGGAATAGACTGATACCATTTGTCTGGGCTGTCGTCTTTTGTGAAATCCGTTTTTGAAGTCATATGGGAATACACAGTCACTGAGTTTCACGACGTCGTTCGTGGATGGGTTTGAGAAGAACGTTCTCGTTACTCATCTGCTTTTCCTGCTACATTTCGGCATACAACTTTGAGGACTCTCTGTTTCTTTCTCAGTTCTAAACCTCGAGACTTTTCTATGCCTGGAAATCCTCTGTGTCAACTCAGGGTGAAGTGCTTTTCACCTCGGGTGGTCATTCCGTGGAGGCCTTCCGGGATGGGGTCCTCGCTTCGGTCCTGTTGGTCAACGGGCACATTGCTCTTGTTAGTGCATGACGCTAACCGTACCCATGAACAGGGGGCTTCCCTAACAAGCACTGTGCCCATAGCTCTAGCTGTATTTGGGCCTCCACTGTGCCTATAGCTCTTGAGGTTGCTGTTCCACAGTCGTTTCAGCTGTTCGTCCCGTCTTTCGTGGAGTGACGTACAGAATGAGGGGTTCCGTCCCAAACTTTAATTTCCCCTGACCATCATCTCCGAGTCGTCGTTGTCATCGTCGAGAACAGTCATCGGACGTATATATCACTCCCCAACGCCGTCGTCTCAACCCGTGGATATCGGCCCCATCCGTACCTGACTCGGTCCAAACATTCATCCGCAGCCATGCTCCCGGTTCCTCTCATCCAGCTCCAGTGCGGGGTCAACTCGTATGAATGGGGAAAGAAGGGCAACTCCTCGCGCGCCGCCCAGTTTGCTGCCGCCTCTCTTGACAAGAACGACTTTAAGATTGAGGAGGAGAAGCCCTACGCAGAGGTAGAAGCATCCCCGTTTCTCTAGCGTTCGTGCTTACCCGCTGACAGCCACCACCAACAGCTATGGATGGGCACGCACCCTTCCAACCCGTCCAAGGACAAACACACGGGCCGTACCCTCCTCGAGCTCGTCCAAGATAACCAAGCCCTCCTCTCTCCCGCCATCGCCGAGCGCTACCAGAACAAGCTGCCCTTCCTCTTCAAGGTCCTCTCCATTCAGAAAGCCCTGTCCATCCAGGCCCATCCCAACAAGAAGCTCGCCGAGAAGCTGCACGCTCGCGACCCCAAGAACTACCCCGATGACAACCACAAGCCCGAGATGGCCATTGCCATCAGCGACTTCGAGGGTCTTTGCGGCTTCCGTCCGTTGAAGGAGATCGCCCACTTCCTCGACAATGTGCCCGCTTTGCGACAGCTGGTAGGCGAGGACAAGGCGAAGGCATTCGTCGAGACTGTCAACAAGAATGATGGAAACGAATCGGAGGATGCTACGGCCGAGAACAAGAAGGCCCTGCAAAGCGCCTTTGGCGCGCTCATGGCTTCGTCGGAGGAGGATATGACTGCTGCTGCCGAGAAGCTCGTTGAGTCGGCCAAGAGCGCTGGCGCTGATTTCGCCGGCACCGCTGTGCCCTCGCCGGGTGGTGCCAAGCTCTCCGAGCTGGTCGGTCGCTTATACGGACAGTTTGGTGCTGACTACGGCCTCTTCGTTCTTTTCTTCCTCAACTTTGTCGAGATGAAGGCTGGTGAAGCGATCTATCTAAGGGCAGACGACATCCATGCCTACATCAGCGGCGACATCATCGAGTGCATGGCCAGTAGCGACAATGTTGTGCGCGCAGGCTTCACCCCCAAGTTCAAGGACGTCGACAATTTGGTCAATATGCTTACATACGACTTTGCGCCTATCGAACAGCAGAAGATGGAGCCAACCGACTATACCCAGGATGTCAAGAACAAGCGCGAAGCCGGCGCGACACTGAACCAGGCTGCGATCGACTCCCAATCAGAGGTTGTAGAGTACAACCCACCAATCGAGGAGTTCAGTGTCGTCCGCTCGTTGCTCAAGAGCCAGGGATCCAAGGCCACCTTCAAGCCCATTGACGGCCCAAGCATCATCATCTGCACCGAGGGCCAGGGCAAGATTTCAGTTGGTCCCAAGGTGCAGGAGATCAAGAAGGGTCACGTTTTCTTCGTCGGCGCTACCGCCGAGTGTGTGCTCGAGAGCGAGGATAACGAGTTTGAGACTTTCAAGGCCTTTTGCGTGTTGGACGAGCAAAGGAATTGACTGTCCAAGCTATGATGGTTGAAACACAGTCGGAAAAAGAGGTGGGAGTAGGGCGTGTACAACCCATATCGTAGGGTTTCTCTTCTCGTTGCTCAGTCAGCTACCAGTTATGATTTCGCAAACTTTGCCGCCAGGCGCGGTTCCAAAGACAACTTCTTTCTTCTGGGAGATTTCCCAACTTCCATTCCCAAAATGATAGACCCTGATCAGCCCTGCCCAACCTCCAGTGTATCCTCGACGCCTCGCCAAGCAACTTCCCCGCAAACTCCAAGCCACCGGGTTTTGAAGCTATCCCGCATTCCAGCCCTTTCTTCCCGTCTCGTGCCATGTGCGTGTCCTGGCGTCCCCGGGGTGTCCGGCCTTTGTTCTGACTCCTAGCACATGGAAAAGAAGACGAAGAAATTGAGGGATGATGGGGATTTCCCCACACTTCCCATCGCATTCGTTTCTGCAAGAGGTGGGATGAAGATCGTCAAGTTGATTGGGCTGGAGTCCAATTACACGTGCAAGGACTTGGTGGTTCCCACTAGTAAGCAGCCATTTACCGCGTAAAGTTCACCACTCAGACTTTGGAGTTCGATTCAGATTATACCAAAATAACTTCACGATGAGTCGACATATGCTCTCCTAGTCATCCACAACCTTGCCAATATATCAAGATGTCCATATCTTGGAGGACTTCTCGAACTCACAGGGCTCAAGGGCTACATAGACGAACGGTCGTAAGAATAAACCGAACACGGACAATCCAAAACCCCTCGTTGTAATTGGGAAACGCCGTTACAAAACTATAATAGGGATCACAGAAAGTTTAGAAACACATCGGCCAGAGTCTATTAGGGATTCTTCCATCCAGGAAAGGCCTCGAGGTTGGGTTCAAAGGAATACCTAGTAAAGACGCTTGGATGCGTGACAGAGTATACCCAAGGTGTGATGTACTGACCGTAACGTGTTCGGCGGTTTATTCTTGACGACCATTCGATTGAATCCCAACTAGCCCGTGTTGATCCCCCCCTGAACCCCTCCTCTTTCAGCTCTTTCAGCGCTTCAAGATTGGACCCAGCCCTTTGCCTCGGTAACTCCGCTGCTTTCCCCTCAGTATCCCCCAGAAAGGGCTAGCTACAGTTCTGCAAGAAGGGGACGACAACAGTGCAAAGTAAAAGTGGCTCCCCTTTGCTGTTGTCGAGCTTCGTTGTCTGATGCTAGTGTTTCATCTCTACCTACTACGGTCTTGAGCTTTCATGAGTTCAAGGTCAACTCTTTGACTTGGAAGTCACTTCACAAACCGTTGACTTAGCAATACATAGTCTAACACCTCTCCAGATCACACTTTCCTTCCTAGCATCACAGAGTTCAACAACAACCACCCACCATGCCCGCCCCCCTCGCCCTCGCCGGCGCAGCAGCAGCCGCCACGGCCGCCACAGCATCCTACCTCTCCGCCTCCCTCTCCCTCGAGCACGACCTCCTCTGGCTCCAAATAGCCGGCGCCACCGTCCTCAACGTCATCAAATCCATGCATACCAAACAAATCAACGTCTTCTACCGCCTCGAAGCGCACGCCCTCGGGCCGCCCTCCACCGCCCACAAGCCCTTTCTCTGGTTCGAGGGTGGCAAGTCATACACCTACCATGAGACCTACCAGCAGGTGCTCCGGTACGGGACCTGGCTGAGAGAAACAAAAAAGGTGAAGGAGGGGGAGGTGGTGGCTTTGATGGCCATGAACTCGGATCACTTTGTCTTTGTGTGGTTTGGCTTGTGGAGTATCGGGGCGACGCCGGCGTTTATCAACTATAACTTGACGGGGACGCCGTTGGCGCATTCGTTGAATGAGAGTAGAGCGAGGCTGGTGCTGGTTGATAAGCAAGTGGTGGGGAACTTGACTGAGGAAGTCAAAGGGCAAGTGCAAGGGGGACAAAAGGGGATGGAGTATGTCGTCCTTGGCAGCCCCGAGACGGAAGCGGAGAGGTTCCAGCTTGAGCCGAAAAGATACCCGGATGAAGTCAGGAAGGTGGATAGCTACGTCGGCATGGCCATCTTGATTTATACGTCAGGCACGACGGGGTTGCCGAAGCCGGCGATTGTCAGCTGGATGAAGGTCATCATGGCTGCTATGGTCACGGGCAAGGGGACGTCCATGCGCGCGGACGATGTCTTGTACACTTGTATGCCGTTGTATCACTCTTCGGCATCTTGCTTGGGTGTGTGCGCGGCGCTGTTTAGGGGAGCTACGGTGGCGATTGGGAGCAAGTTTAGCACCAAAACGTTTTGGAAGGATGTGAGGGCGAGTAACGCGACCATCATTCAGTATGTCGGTGAGACGTGTAGGTATTTGACGGTGGCGGAGCCCGAGATTGATCCGGAGACGGGGAGGAATCTGGATAAGGAGCATAAGGTGAGGGCGGCGTGTGGAAATGGGTTGAGGCCCGATGTTTGGGACAAGTTTAAGGGGCGGTTTGGGATTGATGTGAGTGCTGCCCCCTTTTCTCCTTGGAAACGGGTGGTTACGACCGAACAAGACTGACAAAGTGACAATAGACAATCCTGGAATTCTATGCCTCCACCGAAGGCCCCATGGGCACCTGGAACCGCTCCCGCAACTCCTTCTCCCTCGGCGCCATCGGCCGCTTCGGTTTCCTCTCTCACTTCCTTACCAACCTTCGCTCCGCCGTCGTCCGGCTCGACTACGAAACCGACCAACCCTGGCGCGACCCCGTCACGGGCTTCTGCAAGCGCACCCGCACCAACGAGCCCGGCGAACTCCTAGCTCTCTTGCCAGCAGACGACGTCAAGTCCCGCTTCCAAGGCTACTTTGGAAACGAAAAGGCCACCAACTCCAAGATGCTGAGGGACGTGTTCAAGAAGGGGGATATCTGGTTCAGAACGGGTGATATCGTCCGCTGGGACGCCGAGAGGAAGTTGTACTTTTCTGATCGGATTGGGGATACCTTTCGCTGGAAGAGCGAGAATGTCTCGACGGCCGAGGTGTCGCAGGCGATTGGCTTGCATCCTTCTGTTCAAGAGGCCAACGTGTACGGTGTCCAGCTGCCCAATCATGATGGACGAGCTGGATGCGCGGCGGTATCGCTGGAAGGAGGAGGGGAACCGAATAAGCAAGTCTTGGAAAGCCTGGCGAAGCATGCGAAAAAGACATTGCCCAAGTATGCGGTGCCGCTGTTCTTGAGGGTCATGAAGGAGGTAGGAGGACAGACGACGGGGACCATGAAGCAGCAGAAACATGTGTTGAGGCAGCAGGGGGTTGATCCGGGACGGGTGGCCAAGGAGGGGGATAGGCTGTATTGGTTGGAGGAGGGGAGCTATGTCGAGTTTGGGGACAAGGAATGGAGGGAGTTGCAAGGAGGGAGAGTCAAGCTTTGAGGAGTCATGGTTGGGAAGTGGTGGGATCGAGGGAATGGAAGGTTGGAGTCTCCAGTGGTTCCCGACTTCCGAGTGTGTGACTGACGGGCAGCAGGAACTGACCAGCATCTCTGTGTTCGGTGTTGACCTTGGGAACGAAAGACTGGAAATAGAAACGAGACCCATGGGACCGAACGCTTATTGACCTGGTTCTACTGCATCATTTCAGTCCTTCCTTCTTCCCGTCTCGTGGCATCCCCGGAGTTCCTTCCCTTTCTAGTCTGCTATGCTCCTACCCGCACTCCCCATTCCGTTTGCACCTTACAACCCCGCAACCTCATACTTGCGCGCAACTCGTGCACCTGCAATCTCGCACGTCGCATCCTGCTAATTCAACTTCTCCAAGCGTCCACAAATCGCCGGTCACGATGAGCAGTCCCAGCACTACAGATGAGGTCTTTGCCTCTGTCTTATTCACTTACCAGAACAACACCTCTGCCAACCCCGACGTTGTGGTCAATGAAGTCCGATACAGTTTGGGGTTTCCACGACGCGAATGGCCGGGACCTTTGTCCTTAGCCCAAGGCCAATTATCAGCATATCGGCATCAATTGCACGAACCCTCTATATTGGAGTATTTCAGGACAACATGTCATGGACACCAGGCGAAATTCTTCGGGCTTACCCCCATTTCGAAAAGACGGAATGTTATCAACCTGGAAGGTACCGATCCGACATGAACGACCTGCAAGTCACTTATGGGAAAGAGCACAAGGCGATGGGAAAGCACACACGAAATTAGGAAGGAAGGAAGCAAGGCATATGGGGAAGGAAGCCAGGCATATGGGGAAAGCCGGGACCTGGCAAGGCCTGATGGGGAAGGAAGGTTGGCCACGAGATTCCTCGTATTTAAAGACCGCCCGCCCCAGGCCTTGTGGGAGCTGTTCTTCTTCTCTTCTCCCCATCTTCATCACATTTTATTCTTCGCCTTGACAACATTCTTGTGCCAACATCATTCTCACCGGCCTCCCCGCGCCTTGGGAGCTTTCTCTTCTCCCCTCCATCATTATATTCACTTTTTTGATCTCCCCTAAAAGTTCTTTCTCATAATTCTGCGACAAGATGTCATCACCACAACAGTCTTAGCAGGACCGCGCGGAACAGCAGTGGATCTCCAACTTCAGCAATCAACTGCAAACGCTCACCAGCAGCGGGACAGACCGCGAATTGATGTTTGCTGTCCACGAACTCTGCAGGAGCTATTTCGCCGCGACTCAGCTGCCGTACCCCATGGCAACCAAACAAAGCGGCTTCATGCACGAATTGATCGTCCGAAAACTGACACAGCTCACCTCTGAGATCAATGTATGTTCCCCTCCTCCCATCGACCAGCCCCCTCTTACTCACAGCGTCGAGGCCATGCTGCCTGAACACCCCTCAGAGCCCGAAAACCCCCCCGATGACTCGGCTTGAAGGTACGTTTTTCTCTCTTGATACTGCTGTTGGATGGGAACTTGCTAACATGGATGGTTCGGCAGCGTACCACATCATCCCTGAGACATTGAAGTACAACGTCAGTATATCGCACTACAACTTCACGTCTATCCTGGCTCATGCTAACCCATTGCCTCAACAGATGGCGAATTGGAAAAGAGTCCGGATGGAAAGCGTTTTCTGTTTAATGTTTCACATGATCATGTTCATGAAGGTCCGGATAACGGGATGGAAGCGTTTGCTATTTGATGTTTGACGCGATCATGTTCTTCATGAAGGTCCGGATGGCTGGCAGAGCGTTTATATTTGATGATGTTTGTTTTTCTTGTCTTTCGAACTGGTGGACATGGATGCCGCCTGTCGGGCAGTGAGGTGATGGCGGAGTGCTTATATTAGCTTTTGTCTTCAATATACACTTTTCCGTCCATTCTCTAAAACGATATGACGCTATTCCAACTCCTTTAGCCTTATTGAGGATGTGTATTAGACGGTGTTGTTGATATTGAGGAATGGCTGCCATACGTTCGTCAAGCATTTTCCTACGTTCCACTTGTGACTTGTGATATGGGATTTGACCTTGCATCAGCTCGTTTCCAAGGCATTATCGAGGTATGGGATCCATAGCGTGCTTGGAAACTGAACCCGGTTCACCTGGCGAACCAGTCCCACATACCCCAGATATCGGGTGGTAAGCTTCGTGTCAACTCCAAGAAGTGTTGGGATGGAGGTGATGGGATAATGGGAAGAAGGTGCGTTGCCCTTGGGATTTGACCGATCATCAGTCCGGGGAGGCTGGAGACTTCAGTGGTTCCTAGCTTTTGACTGTGTGACTGACAAGCAGCAGGAACTCGTATCGTCAAGTCTATACCGGGCCCGGGCTCGGTCGTTAGGGACTAGAACTACCGTTCGTATAGACTCTAAGCATACTGCAACATTCATGGCATACATGTAGTCTGTAAGCATACTGCAACATTCATGCCCGCTAGAAGTTGTACCGTATAATCTCTGGAAATTGAGGTTCGGGAAGGCACTTTATAAGCACAGATATGCCATTTTTCTGCACGATGCTGTACATATGTATGCCCGCCAAGTTGGGTGGTCTTGCATACAACTTCTAGCGGGCATGAATGTTGCAGTATGCTTATAGACTATGCCTTATTTCCAGGCAACCTAAATACGAACGGCCTAAGTCTATACGATAGGGGTGGTCTATACGATGTTCGTATACGGCCGCCGAAAAAAACTGGAAATAGGTACGGTAGCAACAAGCTAGGTCGTGAAGATGATACAGCTTGGATATGATACCTCAAGACCAAGAACATATTATCTGTCAGTCTTGCTTGTTCTACTATGGGCCATGGAAGCCTAACACCATGAGTCATTATAGGTCCCTTTGCGGTATGTCGTCGAGTGTTGAATGCGTCGGTGTTTAGTAAACTAGGGCATCGGATGTGATATGGATGGATTCAGCTTGCATCTCTCGTGGTCTTCAATACGGAGCCGATTGCGCCCCTGACAACAAAACCCGGTTTACCTTGCAACTGATCCTACATACCCTAGATATGGCGTTATGTCGAGGGAACCAAGCTTCGTCGCCGAGTCATGATCTCCTCTGGGGGCAGAATTGCCTTGCCTTGTTAGGACAACCCCAAACTTGCCTTGCCTTGTTGACTTGCATAAAGCTTTGCACGTACAAAATACACACTCAATGTGTCGGATACGTATATCTAACGAAAGAAAAGGGGGGGCATGTAATGTGCAAATTAACAAGGCAAGTTAACCCCCTGACTTGCCTTGATTTGCCCACATTATATCTACCCTGACTTGACTTGCTTTGCCAGACCCCTAACTTAACTTGCCTGGATTTGCCTATATTCTACCTTGATTTGACCTTGACTTGCCTTGCCGACCCCTAATTTAACTTGCCTGGATTTGCCTACATTCTACCTTGGCTTGACTTGCTTTGCCAGAACCCTAACTTGACTTGCCTCGAGATAGTTTGCCCTGTATGCTACTTTGGCTGGACGGACCGCATCGGACGAGGAGTTGTCGATACTAACATTGAAATATAAAAGCTCGTCTCCCCTTCGCAGGGAAAAAACATCTCAGCATCCCAACTCCAAAGTTAACAACAGCATCCAAACTCCAAACTACCCCCAGCCTTGTCAAGATGGTTCAAATGATCGCAGTCCTGTTGTTCGCGGCGGCGAGGTGAGTCCACCCTTTACACCCTCTCATCACTCTCACCGACTAACATCAACCCAGCTCCGCCCTTAGGCATAAGATCACCTGGGGCAAAACCTTGGGCAACTCTACCGACATCATCACCACAACCGAGATCGCTACTAAAACCAATTATACCGCAACCGTCTCTACACCCGTCACCGTATATGTCACCGTCCCCGTCCCTACAACCGAGACCGTCACCGAAACCGAAACCGAGTTCATCATCGCCAAATTCGTCACCGTGACTACAACCAACACCGAAACTACTCTCGAAACCGACTTCGTCACTGCAACCAACACCGAAGTGGAAACTACTCTCGAAACCGACTTCGTCACTGCAACCAACACCGAAGTGGAAACTACTCTCGAAACCGACTTCGTCACTGCAACCAACACCGAGTTCGTTACTGCAACCGAGACCGTCACCAAACCCATCAAATCTTACTACCCTAACGGCTGGAGGCTGTAATACCTTTCAAACATTGTGGTTTTTTAAGTATGCGTATACACGTCGCATCACCACGAAGACACCACCCTACATGGTCACCTTGAAGGCTATGAGATCTTTGCTTGTATGACTTTAGGTATTAACGAAAGTATTACGACTTTCGACTTGGCGGGAGGGAATAGGGATTACGTATCGAAATGCGCCGGTGCATACTTGGCACTCCGGCCGGACCATGTCCGGTCCGGCAGTGCCAGACACAGCACCGGGCCTTAGATAGGTAGAGGTACCTAGTCATCTGCCTTCTGCTTCTATAAAGAGAGAAGGTCAATCAATCTTCTTCATATAACCACAAGTACTTGCTCAGTGAAACTGTTTATTAATGTGATTGGCTGAACTCGACACTACTAAGCTCGACACGGATTCCTAAGGTATGTCGAGCCTGACTCTGTCGAAGTCAGCTCAGGTCTGGAAGCTGAAGACCGACCGTGCTGAACTCCATGTCAGCTATCTAGGAGTAGATAGAAACCCCCTAGCACTTCGTAACACCCAGATTACCATACAAAACGGCTTTACAATCCAACAGCTGTCATATGAGTCTTAGAGTGCGTGTAGTCGAGACTTGGAGTGTGCTGGGGTTTTCTCCTAGGATATTGTAAGGTAGTGCGGGCAGGTTTTCCAAATAGAAACGAGTCCAGAGCCTGGGGATAGTAAATACCGAACGTGTGTTAACTTGGCTCCCTTGAAGCGTCCTAGTCCGTTGAGAATAAGTAGTGGTTGCCTTCAAGCTCGTTAAGCTTTCGCCTACGTTGTAACTTGTGATATGGAATCTGTCCTTGCGTCAGCTCGTCTTCATGGCGTCGCCGAGGTGCGGAACCCATTGCTCACAAGTAACAGAACCGGGTTTCTCTCATCACCCAGTCCTACCTACCCCAGATGTCAATCTCCTGTTTGGGTAGATTAGTGCATCCCTCTCTTTCTTCCATGAACGGACTCGGAGCTGCTATTTATAGCTTCCCGTCCATGGAAACCTGGATCCGAGATCCCAAACCGTCGTAGCATCGAAGCCCGCTCACGGAACGTTGATAGCTACCTAGTGTAGTCAGAACTGCAACACCAATCTATTCGGCAATAACGAGGCAATTTGGAGGTGTGAGCTAATTGGCTTGCCTTACACTCAGCTTCCATCACCACCGCACAACATCAAGGACCGCGACACCAAGGCACGGAATCTATACAAAAGTCGAATGTCGAGACCTCTTAGCTTTCCTGCTCCTCGGTTCGTGATGGCAGGTTCCCTAATTAACTGGCAATATAGGGACCTTACGAAGGGATCTTTGGGGGTGGCTATTTCCAGCTTACGGTGCTGGACAGGCCGCATCGGACAAGGAGTTTGTTAATGATAAAGATAAAAGCTCGTCTCCTCTTCACAGGGAAGAAACATGACGGCCTGGTATTCAAGGTGAACTGACCGACCGAAAATCCCGTCTTCCATCTCAATCTATCCAGCTCCAGCCTTGTCAAAATTGTCCAAAAGATTGCAGTCCTATTCCTCGCGGCGGCGAGGTAAATTAATCCGCTTCGCCATCTATTTATCAACCTTATTACTAACACATCTTAGCTCCGTCCTCGGCCAAATCACCCTCCAACCCTCCACCATCACCACCACCCGTCGCACCACCGCCAACCCAGGCGGCACTCCCACCGTCACCCGCACCGTCACCAAGACAGAGTACGACACCATCACGGAGACCGAGACCCAGACCGAAACCTCTACCGCGACCCAAATCAGTACAAGCATCAGCACCACCACCGAGTCCTACATCCAACAAGTCACCACCACGGTGATCTCCACTTACACCGTCTCAGTCCCTGTCACCACAACCGACACCGTCTCCATCCCCGTCACCCAAACCGAGATCATCACCACAACCCTCCCCACCACCACAACCGCCACCGCCGTCGTCACCTCCGTCTCCACCACCACCAAGACGGGTGCTTGCTCCTCCTCCCCCGCCGCTCAATGCCCCACCGTCACGGCCACGGCGACGGCTTGCAAGTCCTGCTTCGTCCCGCAGTGCACGACTACGAGCACCATCACTAAGCCGTGTGGCTGTCAGGCGCTGCCGACGGAGAGTGTGAGTTTTCCGTGTGGAGCGGCGGATGCGTGTAATAAGATTGGGTGTACGACTGTTTATGCGGTTAGGAGTGCTGCTTGCTAGGGGGAACGAGTGATTGTGAGGGCTGAGGAAATATGGAAGGTTTGAAGGGAAGCAGGAGCATGTGATGGTGTGTAGAGCACGAATCAAGCTCGGCGTGGGACTGGGAGTCTGGGACAGAACGGAAGTTGAGCGAAGTGGCATGGGAGGAACTGAAGAAGGAAAGAGCTCAGGGCGGGTTAGAGAATGATGTGCCAGGCCGGGCCGCTGCGCCGTCAATCCTGTCTTCCGTTGAGGAAGGGACGAGCCGGTGTCACTGCAGCGAAGAGATCATCGAGTGTTCAGTTTGATGACAGGAAGAAATTGAAGAAGCGATTATCGTATTAAGTCATCAATCTGATCGTAACCTGTTCTAAAAGGAGTGAACTCCAGCTCAACATGCCCTGAATCGCCAATTTGCATCATCCCAAATGCCGAACCAAAACACCAAGAAAAGCAAACCATGACTCCAGTCCTTGAAGGTTGTCAGCGCCAGTCCCAGTCCCATCTAAACTCTGGTCCAAAAAGCAAATTCTTTTCATCGTGCATCTACTCGCCAACGCCAAACAGCGCCAGCGCCATAGCCTCACACAACATCGTCTGGTTCGGCTGCCTCTTGACACTCATCAACCTCGTCAATCCCCCATCGCTGCCCGCTTCCTGACCCTGCGCACCCGTGTTGACACTGACACTCCTCTGCCGTCCACCCATCGCTCCTGCCTCACCAGCACCAAACTCCGATGGCACCGGCAAACTGCTAACGCTGCCCACCCTCTTACTAGCATTGCACCTCCTCAAACTCCCCGGCGGCGATCCAGAAGAACTTCCCAGCCCCATCCCCTGTTGCGCCATCAACGGATGACCCATTGGCATCGGCGGCCTCTGCTTCTCGTCCACAAAGCCACCATTCCTCAGCTTCGGCGACGAACTCTTGCTCCTCAACGTGGGCACCGTAAACCGCGGCGCTTCAAACCGGCCATTGCTCCCTCCCGACGCGGAACCAGGGAGTCTAGGCCTCCTTTCAGCGCTGGGTTCCTTGCTGATAATCCCCCACAGCTGCTGTAACCACTTCTGCTCCGCCTTTTTGCTCGTCTCAGGAGGCTCCGGCTTCGCAGAGCGGCAGGGCAAGACTTCGGCACCGGCCATTTCACGCGTGGGCCAGGGGAAGGACACCGCCATTTCTCGGAGGGTCAAGCTGTGCATCTGCCGGAGGACGATGCGGATTTGCGCTTCGACGTTGATCTCCGGCTTGAAGTACCAATCTTCTCTCTGCTCGAGCCGGTCAGCGATCTGCGTCATGGCGCCGACGAGCCAGTCGATTGCGACATTGTCCGGGACCGAAGAGGCTTGTTTCAGCAGCCAGTCCAGAGTCTCCGGGGTGCCGGATTGGTTGAGGATGGGGATGCTGCGCTTGTCGTGCTCGCGGTCTTGCAGCTTGAGGATGAAGTCGTTGTAGTGCTTCATGGAGGAGAGTGGAAGACCGGCGAACTCCCCGCGGTTGAGGGCGTGCACGAGCTCGTCACCGAAAGCGATGCCGGCTTTGATACCCGAGTTGAGACCACGGCCAGGCCAGAAGTGCACCGTCATGGCGGCGTCTCCGGCCACGGCGACGAGGGCGTGCGGACGCCGGACGAAGCGGGAGTCTTCCAGCGGAAGCTGATGCACGCCTTCGCGCACGGCTTGCACGACGATGGGGATGCGCACGACGTTGATGACTTCTGATTCCTTGAAGCCGAAGAGCTTGAGCCCGTCTTCGATGGACTTCCAGAGGGAGGAGTCGCGGTGTTCCGAAGGCTTGAAGACGCGGTTCTCGGTGAATCCTTCGGGGATGGATCCGTCTTCGCGGCGGAAGCAACCGGGGGAACCAAAGTGAACGGGCTCGCCGTCCACGCCAACCATCTTGTGCCATTCGTCCTCGGTCAGCTGCATGTTCAGGTACCCCTTGCCGTCGTGATCCGAGGCGTTGAGCAGGTACCGGGTTTGGCCGAGGGTGAGGAACATGTTGAGCGGTTGGGACCAGGGCAATCCACCGACGGAGCCGCGGTCGAAGGCGAGACCAAGGGCATAAGACCGACCGCGCTCCTTCTCGTAGCCGCGGAAGTAATCCCTGCGGACCCAAGAGGCCGCGCCGTCGGTGCCCAAAAGGACGTGGAAGTCGCCGCACTTGCCGTTCTGGAGCTCTTCCCTTGTGACGCCCTCAGCATGGAGGTGGATTAGCCCGCGCAAGTCGTCATCCTGGCATCTCTTGAGGAACCGATCCTCCACCTTGCGAATCTGGATGTTGGCCGAACCAGGCCAGACCCTTTCCGGTCGTCCAGCAAACAGTGCCTGGAAGGACTTGGGAGTCAACAGATCCGTGACCGAATCCTGCAGCGTCACGACCTGATCTCTCCTCCTGGCATTCGGGGGATATCCAACCTCCCCAGTCCTCCCATCCCTTACCCATCTCCTCTCCCACACATGCACCTCAATCTTTCCACCTCCCTTTTCCGCCAGCGAAATAGCACTAGCCAACCCCGTCGGTCCTCCACCAACAATGCAAACCCTCAACCTACCCACAGGATACTTGTAAACCACCAACTCCTCACAAGGCAGTGGCTCCAGATTCCTATGCAGCGTCGGATCAAAGAAGAAATCCACCACCTGCCTCGCCTTCCCACACACATCCACCTCCGCCGGGATATTCGCCTTGAGGAGAATAAACCGCATAGCCTGCACCAACGGCGTCACCCCAAAGTCGGCATGTCTGTTCCCAAACACGCGGTGCATCACCGCCCACGCCACGTGCGCCACACTACGGCACAGCTCGCGGTTGGTGATCACGTCCCGCAGCTCCGCGTTCACCCACGGGTTGTTGGAACTCATCGAAATAAAACGCGTGATGAAGATGCGCGCCCGGTCGAGGTCGGTGCGGCCGTCGGCTACCGACGATTCCCCGTAGCGGGAGCCGGCCCATGCGTCTTCGTAGGCGACCGGGAAGGCGATTTCGTCGTGAGACGGTACCACGGGGGTGGCGTGTGGTCGTGGTCGCTTGCCGAAGCTGGCTGCTCGGGAGCGGGTGGTGGGTTGGGGCGGGGAAAGGGTCTTGGTCAGGGTGGATTTGGAGGGTTTGCTTCGGAGCCCCCGGCCCCGGGAGCTGGAGGAGGGTTTCTGGGAAGGGGGAAGGGGGAAGGAGAAGCTTGGGCGGGAGCAGTCTTGTGAGGTAGAGGAGCGGGAGGACATGGAGGACATGGAGTTGTTGTAGAGGTGACGACGGGAAGACATGGAGGAGATGGAGGAGCTGTCGTTGCAGTAGAACTGCTCGGATAGTGAGGGGGATGGGACCCGGGATGGCATGTTGGAGGTTGTATGGGTCTGAGTAGTATGAGAAGAAAAGGAGAAGTGTTTAGGGGTGTTGATCAGTTGATGAGGTTGTACTTGTAGCTCTTGATGATGAGGTAGCGTTCGTCAATGATGAGTAAGGTAAATTGAGGATGTACTAGATGTTTGTTGAGTAATCCAGTAGTGTAAAGAGATGTTGTTGTACTTGTAGTTGTGATGATGAGGTAGTAGTGAATAGATTGTCCAGATCGTTCTCATCCGGGGTAGTTATATCCGTCAAGAACCAAGGAAGCTTTGCCTCCTTTCCAGAACAAAAACCACCAATCCCATGTACACACCAGACACTCGACCGAGTAGAGGTAGTATGTGAGTAGTACGGTAGGGCAGTGCCGCAGTGCCGAAGCAACCTACATGGGAGTCAAGCTGAGAGGAGGAGGATGTGGACTGGATGCTATGTTGCTGCCTTGGCGCTGAATGAGGCGGGACACCTGGAACAGCTCACTCCAGTCCCAGCCGTTGCACGGGCAGGTTTTAGGGCAGAGAGGCAGAGTCCAATTCTGGTGTGGTTGTAGGATTCCATCGGCATGCAGGCAGCCTACAACCCAACCGAGAACTCTCCCCAATCCATCGGTGGCGGGCATCGTGCAGCGGCATGCTATGTGTGGCACCAGAGATTCTGGGGACCAAGCCATCAAATCGTGACAAGACATCCAAGACTGTCCGAGACGGGCAACCAAGAGGTATGCCAGTCAGCAGCCATGACCCTCAACTCCAACGGCAGAACCGACGCCCTTCAACACCCTTTCTTGGCTCCTATTGCGACCTTGGCTGACCAACGACCCCTGTGACTTTGCAGCTATTCGTTCATTCAAGCGAAACGAATGTCCAACGGAGACGCATGGACGCGGCTATTTTTGCCAGTGCTTGAGGTGTCTGGTTTTTGTTTGGCAACAAAGAATATTTTCCCCAGTCATGTTTCGAACCTCTCATGCTCCGTCCTTGCTTGTGACAGGTGCAATCATGTTTCAGACAGACACTGAAGATGCCAAATCAGTCGCCGTGTTTCGTCTATGGATGGGGATCATCCATGGTATGGTAAAGGACCTCATCTCCCATTTTGCTTCTATCTCGCTTGCGTGCATCTTGACGGTTTAGGTGATGACGAGAGATGGTGTTAGCAACGAGTAGAAGGCCAAGAAGGACTGAAGGAGGGTAGGGGTTGCGGATGACTGGTGGTAAGCGCGATGGCGTGTGTGTGTCTCGTTGGTCTTCTTTGGTGAGTTGGTCTTCGTTGGGCAACAGCGTGCCGTATCAACAGACTCCCAAACCCCCGGCACCGGATCTCAAGTTAGCCGCGTAGCCGCCGGTACGAAGAGACACCAGACACCCCAAAAAGAGACCAGAAGATCGTGAGTGGCGGAAGGAGACATGACATGTCGTAGGGCCGAAGTGTTCGTTGTTCGTTGTGCGGTGTGTGCGACATCAAAATAAATCATGTCTGTACCACTAGATAACAGCCACGCGGGAGCTGCGCCGCACATGCCTCACATGAAGGTACCCGTGAGGCAGTGCGCCCCTTTGTGCAAGAAAGGACACAAGACATGGCACCGTAGATATGGGGACTGCTGCTGCCCTACGAGGGAACATGAAATCTGGGGACGGGATCGAAAAAGATAAAGTTAGTGCACAGCCCCCTAAATCTGGTATGTATGGTCGTCTAGGCGGTCGAGCCGAAGGATGGATGGAGTCCGATGGACGGATCAGATACCTGCCTGTCATACTTTGATCGCCTAGTGCTGTGCCCTTGCAACGGTTGCAATGAAATGTGCCACACTCACGATCGAGTCTTCTCGATATTGATTACTGAGTCGTTCTCGCTTGGTTGTCTGGTCTGGTCTGGGTGTGTACGTGCCCGACGCAGACATGAGAATATCCCCGAAGGAGCAAGCTCGGCCTCGTGTGAGAGAAGATGTGTAGGTAAGCTCGCTTAACGCAGCCAATCTGCTTATATCCGATTAGACGCATGCACCAATGGCCAAAAATACCGTTGCGCTGCCCGTTGAAGAGTGAGGACTGTCTGGTGTATCGGGTCGCTGTCAAGGCTCCAGAGTCAAGAGTTGCACAGGCCAGGTCGACGACGTGGTACACTGATCCTTCCATTGGTCTGGGATGTCATTGCGACGAGTGAATGACATGGACCCAGCGGATTGACGTCGCATGTTCATTGTGTTTGCACCGTCAGGCGGCGTACAAGTCCAGGTGTTGAGTGTTTTGAAGTTGAACCATCAAAGTCGGGCTGGTTGGGATTTGGGAATGCCCTCATTCTGGGGCACGGTCGCGCACGGGTCTTGTTTTGCGCGCCGGATTCATCGTCGCGATCCCCGAGTCCGAATCCAGTCTCCCCGAAGGAATATCCCGACGGTGAATTCGTCCCGTGTTTTGCAAAAAATCTGGATTGTATTGCGGCTCAGTTCAATATCGGGCGCGGCGGGGAGGCATAGCGGGTGAATTGGTCGCGCCTCCTTTTTCGTGATATCGTGATTCATTTGGGGCGTGCTGGGCGACGTGGTGGTTGCGATGTTGACGGAAGGGTTTCTGGAAAAGGGAAAGGAACCGACGGGACGGGTCTTGGCTTGTAGGTGGCCAGTGCGCCCGAGTTGGCGCATATGAGTGGTAAATCCACACTGATTTTCAACAACAGTCACTAGGCGTGGTGGCGGAGTGGTCTAACGCGCAAGACTAGAAATCTTGTTCCTTCGGGAGCGTCTGTTCGAATCAGGCCCACGTCGCATGATGACCATCCATAACTTCTTTTTTCGACCTTTTTTCTATGTCGTCTCTTGTCAGGCAACTCGTTTCCTTTTTCTTTTCCTCTTTTTCCATGTTTTATCTTTTTTTTCGTAAACCTGAAATAGTCGAATGTCATGTGCTGGTTTTGCATCTCCTCCAGTGGTTGTGCTAGATCGTCAGCTTTTACAACTTTGAGAAACATTGTACATGTTTTCGAACTACAAAGGTCCATATGAGATAATGAACAAAGATCCGGAAAGTGATGTATTCAAGTTGAACACAGTGTACGACAGACGTAGATCTGTATCAGTTAGTTTCCTCAAACGTTCGTCACTCAAATGAACTTGAAGTGTTCTACTCCAGTCCATCAAGGATGAAGATCAAGTCACAATTCCATTTACAATTTGTCTTCGGAAGTTTGTGGCATGCTTTCTAGTCTAGACCTAGCAGTCTCAGTTGAACCTATCCAATGCTATGCTTGTGCGATCGTAATGAAACTTGATCAAGTTCGGACATCTCATGCTTTTCATGACCTGAACTTGAACTTCACGTTGTCTCGATGAAGAGACTGCCATGGGATGCACAGCAAGACGAAACTACAACAAGACATCTCGGATTTTTCGGGCAAAGAGAACTGTGTCTCATTAGAGTCATGTATGTACGGTTTCTTTGATCTTCTACACAAACGTGCTCTCGGATAGCCCGAAAAGGGTTGATATCAGACGGACCACGCTGGCTCTTAGTTGCCTTCAAACACTTTCACGAGTTGTCAAAGTCTCTTTCCTCGCATAAAGCTGACACTCGACTGGAATATAAACCTCCTTTTCACCAAAGAACCTGTCAGGCTCACCTAAGTGTATCAGATCACTGGTAGTGTAAGCCACTATCACCAGAGGGAATTTGTATCCAGCTGTCCTCATTAGCGTTGGAGATAAGTCAAGTTGCCAAGCCAAATTCAAGTAAGTAAGTAAGTTTAAGTAAGTAAGTTGGGGTCTCCCTACTACTTAAATAAGTAAGTACGGGTCCTTGACTTATTTAAGTCTACTTGGCCGCCCGGCAAAATCGTAGGGTTAGGGTTTAAGTAGGTAAAACCCATATATTTTGACCCCTAAAGATAGGGACCATTAGGCTACCCCCAATTGCCAAAGTCATATATAGGTACTAGCCCAATTGCCCAGCGCTCAAACCCAAAGACCCGCCCACATTTCGAAATTTCTAGTATTTTAAACTACTCGCATTTCTAATAGCTTTTGAAATTACATCGCTAACCGCTACTAAATTAATCCCTAATATACTTAATCCAACCAAATCGCTCGCAATACCTATTAGTCTTTCTCTCTCTTATCGTAAATTAATACTAACCTCTACTTAACGCTATTAATACCCTCGCCGCCGCCGTTAAAATACCCGTCGTCAACGACCCTAAAACCTCCTCTACCGCGGCCGTCGCGCCCAATATTTCCCTTAACAATACGCCTACCTTCGTCGCAACAATCGAAATCCTTAATAAGAAGCGCTATATCCTCTTCGCGCGGTAAATCGAAATTATAAAGATTATCCACCCCGACGACCTACCCAAGAACATCAGCAATATACCGAAAATAACCTAGAGCGGGGAATAATACATTTTAGAGAATTAGCTAGTTAGACGTTCTAAAAGGACTTCCTAAATCGGCGAGTATAGTATTTACTTAGTCAACGTCTCGGGTAACGACGAATTTAATAATTATTAGTACTATAGTCTTTACTAGAAGATTTACGCTCTATTCGCTACTACTTCGTCTCTCGTCTACCTCCGCTGCGTTTATTATATTAAGGAGCCCTCTAACGACGATTCTACAAACCAACCCGAATTTAAAAAGGTAAAGTCGGTCGTTAAATAGCTTACCTCTTCGAATACCCCCATCGTTAAGCCAATTGGCGAAGCCTTTCGCGAATTAATAGTAAATATAATCATTAGCGCGCGCTTCCCCCTCTCCTTTATCGAGAACAAGGCATTTCAATCCCTCTTATTATTAATAAACCGCAATATGACCAGTAAATTACTATTAGAATCACATTATACACTAGGGGTTTGGATTAAGAATAAGTATACGTATTATTTCGAATGTCTTAAAATTCGTCTCGTTAAGTCCTACTTTTAAAAGCACATCTCCTTCGATCTCTAATCCTTTCTTAATAGCCTTACCATCCTCTCGATCTTCTTTTATTATATAAATATCACTAGAATACTTAGAAACGACTTCGCTAACCTCTTTAAAATATATAGTAATTATAGCGGCGAGAATATTATTACTATTATTCTACGTATTATTAATATATACGAAATTAAAGTAGAAGAAATCGGTTACTTTTAATACGATAACGTCGATTCTAATAATCGTTATATTACCTATATTCTTAAGGGATTATTCCCTATACTTATATAAGGAGAAGTCGAAGGCGAATTACCTTATCGTCGCCTTCGTTACTTTAATTACATTCTAAATTTAGGAGTAAAGGCGGCGGTAAAGCCTAGGAAGGCCGCCCTCCCTACGGTTAATAATACTTCCCCCGAAGTTAACGATCCTTTTGCCCGCTTATTTATTACTTAAGAGGATATTATTATTAAGGAGTAGTATAAGTAAGGACTAATTAATAGGCTTTATAATATTATATAATTTATCCGCTGAAGTCCTTAATACCGCGTAAAGTTTCAAAAGATCATCTAATTTAATTATTACCCTAATATTAACGACGACCTCCCCGCCTTCCTAGGTCTACGTATAAATAAAGACGAATACTCTCTAGCTATTAACGTAGTCCTTAATAATATAATTCGCTAGAATTCAGATTACCGTATAATATAGTGCGCTTAGAAGTTAAAGAAATATATCGATTATTATATTAATAAGACTATTAACCTTCCTAATACTTTAAAGAGATTCCCTAGGGAGGATTAATTAAGTAGTAACGACTAGGGGATTCTTACCTCTATTATAGATGTAATACAGTACTTTGAAGACCTTACCAAGAAGTTTAAAACCCGTAGACCCCTCTTTTCAATTATTATCCCTAGTCTTCATTACCTTATCAAAGTACTTAAGGAGAAACGTATTCGCTTTAACGGCAAATTCGCCTTTAATACCTTCGAGGGCCCTAATATCCTAAAATCTAATATCGTAGTTAATATTCAACTGCGACGTCGTATACGTACCGCCGCTTCCTAACTAGACCCCGCCTCGTCTTCCTTTACGACGGCTACTTTTACTTAAAATAATAACCCCCCTCTTATTAATTACGAAAACGATATAACTAACGAGGGTATAGAGTATATCGGTTTAATACTTAATAGAATTATTACGAAGCTAGAGAAGTATAGGGATTTAATAGAGGAGAACCTAACTTATTAGGTTTGCACTATCCTTTACCCTAATTATTATATTAGATAAATAGCAAAGCATTTCAACGACGAAGATTACGAAAAAATCATCGGCGAATTTACAATTATATACAACGTTAACTACGCTAACCAATTAATTAACGACCCGCTAACTAATATTAATAATTAATAAGTATAATAGGCTAACGAAGATTGGTTCGTCGACCCTAATTTCTACAATACCCTCCCTTTATAGCTAAAATACGAAGATAAACTATACTACTACCTCAATAATAAGATTTACACTATCAATAATCTATTAGTATAATAGAAGGCAAATAAGGATAATTACCCCCGCCTATTACGTATAGTATTTGACCTCCTTTCTATACCTTCAATAGTAGATAATTATAAGCGCTCTTTCAGCGGTACTAAATTAACTATTACGACCTAGAGGCAGCGTCTAATAATTAAATTTATTAACCTCATCGAAACCGTAAAATATTGGCTATCTAGCGAACTTAATAGAGATGATTAATTATTAACGACGACGACGAAATATTATATAGGGGTATAAGGAGGTAGAGGGGGGGGAGGGAGAGTTTTAGGGAGGTTATAAATAGAAAGAGAATGACAATAGCGTTCAAAAGCACTCAAAATTACGATTTTACGACTTGATTAACTTAATTAAGTAAGCAAGTAAATAAATACGACCCCCTACTTAATCTACTCAATCAAGTTGAAACCCCCTACTTGACTTGACTTGACTTATTTCCAACGCTGGTCCTCATAGATGGTATAACTCTTTTGTCTAGTTCATGAGCTGAAAGTACTGGGCCCCTTTGGTTTCTGACATGGATGCACTTCACGAGGAGACAAGACTGAACATCGGACACTCGTTTTCTCTATCGGACCACCTCAGATGCTTGAGCCGTTGTTCACTTCAAACTTCAAAGAGGCTTCCACCCACAGGTCTCAAATATCCTCAACTTTGCCAGAGTTGCGTTACTCATCCTGCCTCTGCATTGCCCCAGGAATACATCAACTTGTGGCTCGCTCAGCGTCCGGCGATGACAACATCCGGAGCCAGAAGACTTCAAAGGGAGCCGCCTAAAGCCGATGTCAACGCCTCGCCACAACCTCAAGCCTCAAGGTCACACAGAGAAGCCACCTGGCGTCAGAGTTGGGAATTAGTACGTACTAATTAGTACGTACTAAGTATTAGTATTTAGTATTAGTATTAGTACGACCTCCGTACTAGACTAGTCCAATACTAGTACTAGACTAGACTAGACTCTAGTATACTAAAAATACTAATTTTTGAAAATTGATATTTCGTAACTTTTCCGATACTGTATAATTTGTATATAAATATTTGTGGATGAAAACGCCATTGTTACTAACAATTAATTTTTTTTAAGTTTAATATAGATTTTTAAATTTGGAAGGGTATTAAAAGTATAATAAATAATTATAGAAAAATAATTTCAGAATTCTAATAGTAGATTTAAAAAGGACGATTTTAACTATTATAGTATATAATTAGAAGTTGTAATAAATTATGAATTTATAAATACTAATTAGTACTAGAGCTGTACTAATTTGTACTAATTCGTACTAAATTGTACTAATTTGTACTAATTTGTACTAGAGTCGTACTAATTTGTACTAAAAGTACTAAAAAGTACTAAAAATACTAGAGTTGTACTAGAAATATTAAGAATACTAAAAATACTAAAGTGGTACTAAAAGTACTAAAGATAAAAAAGAGTATAATAAATAATTGAAATTATAAATAAATTGAATAAATAATTAATAATATTATATAATTCAAGATTATTTTAGTATAGAGTATATAGAAAGAAGAAAAATAGTAAAGATAAGAATAAGAATAAGAATAAGAATAAGAATAAGAATAAGAATAAGAATAAGAATAAGAATAATAATAATAATAATTAATAATTAATATAAAGGTTATAAACTTCTAAACCTTTTAAAGCTTATAGACTTTCTAAAGCTTTTAGACTTTTTAAAGCTTTTAAACTTTCTAAGTCTTTTAAACTTTCTAAAGCTTCTAAAGCTTCTAAACCTTTTAAGGCTTCTAAACCTTTTAAGTTCCAACTTTTCCAAGCCTTCTTTCGTTATATAATTCTTTTACCTTTAAAAGAATTCTAATTTCTAAGCTTTAAAGACCTTTTTCGTTATTTAATCTAAAAACGTAGCTTAGTTTCTTAGCCAAACTAAATATTTTAAGTTTATAATAATTCTCGTTATAATAAACGGTTTTCAAATAAGTATACCTAGTAGGAGAATTTGAAGAAGGAAGGCTAGTCTTATAAAGTTTGCTTTAAAGGAATGTAAATATTATATATATAAATAATAGTAAGAATATTTATAATATTTATTTATTATAACTATTATTATTATTATATATATATATAATATAAATAGATTGCTTTGTAATTTATATTTTCTTTTTTACTATACTTATATTAGTAGTTAATATATAGATTAGCTAATTGGATTTATTATATATAAAATTAAGAAAAAATCGTTAATTAAAAATTTGTCTTATATATATTAAAAATATAAAGTTAATATAATTTATTAATATATATATATATTATATTAGGGTAGCTATATATATTAGTCTTTTAAAATTATATTTTAAACTTTTAATATTTTTAGTACTTTTAATACTTTTAGTATTCTTAGTACTTTTAGTATTTTAGTACTTGTTTTAGTATTTTATATATAATCTTTAGTATTTTTAATATACTAATTAGTACGACTCTAGTATTTTTAGTATACTAATTAGTATTTAAAATACTAGAGTCGTACTAATTCGTACTAATTTGTACTAATTCGTATTAATTTATATTAATTCGTACTAATTCGTACTAATTCGTACTAATTCGTACTAGAGTAATACTAATTAGTATTTTATTTTTACTAATAACTTTACAGGTATTAAATATTTTCAAAAACCGTTAATAGTATGAGAACCAGCTCGTTTTCTAGTATATTTTACATACTAAAACTATTTTTGGAAAATACTAAACGTACTCTAGTACGTACTAAATACTAGAGTACTAATTAGTATTAGTACGAGTCTAGTACTAATACTAGAGGCTAGTATTAGTACGGGTCAAATACTAGACTAGACTAATACTAATCCCAACTCTGCCTGGCGTACACTCAGCAACAGTTCGCGCGTAACTCGACCGAGTGCCGTAAAACCACGCCCGCCACGCCCGCCACGTCCACCGCTTCCTCCGTGGGGGCCAACATGTCGCCACGTGGCTGTCCACTCTAGCTGAACGTCTGTGTCACTTGAATCCGTGACTCCATCCAGGCACCTCCCCGAAGAGGAGTTCAGGAACCGAAGCCACATCAATAATCCACGAACCTCGACGGCCAGGCCGTGAGAGACAACGAGAGACATTGGCCTATAATTACCTCCAATCGCGCCATTTACGTCATTCTTCGCGATAACCTGTGGTATAGGACTGCTCTAACACCTAGAGGGAAGGTAGATGTTGTAGTCTGGAGCTAGGAATCACATGGTCGAGGCGCGGCTTCGTGGCTTCTTGAGAAAGGCATGCTTGAGTCGCAGTGCAGGTGTATCCCCAGGTCTTCAAGGGAATAACATGAGGGGATACGCAATCCCTACAATCGCTATAGCATGCCCAGCCTATTAGTCGTCAATAGTGGTAGATGCAACTATGCATCTCTGGGCCAGATAGTCTGGACTGGGAAGGGAAGCTGGGTTTGGGTCTTGGGATTCCTTGTCAGTCTGTTGCTGTGGCGACAATCTCTTGGTCCAGTCCCTCACAAGGTTCTGGCCCCCTTGGACGACGCCAGAGCGCGGGATGCCTAGAGGTTGTAGTGATGCAAGGTGCCTACCCCTCAAGCACAAGAACCTTGATGACTTTGAGCCTCCTGTCTGTGACTCTGTCCGCATACAGAAGCTGGATATCGTCGGATTGAACGCGTGAATCTTGACCATATGCAACACCGATCACGCGATATCATGTGCGCTGGAAGACCGAAAGGACTTGCCTCATTCATACTCGCTCGAGTGGCAGTGATGGAAGAGACAAATGGTTGAGGCAATTAGCTCACTTGAGTGAAGAAGCACGCACGGAAACGGCCAAGACTGGACTTGGTGAAGAAGATGAGAGGAAATGTCCACCGGACACCCATCGACAGCTGTCCGTATCATGGGATTGCGTCCCTGTTGAAGCCATCACCATGTCTTGGCTTCCTTGGCATGAGTGGATACGATCCACACATGGCTACCCTGTATATATAGCCGGACTTTGTCCTCTTTCCCTTTGGTCTTTCTCTCTCTTCAATCAATCAAGACATTCACCACCACATTCGTCGTCTCACGTGATCACCTCCTTCCGTATGGTTCAACAGTCCCGGTATTGCAACGACACCACCAGCCGGGTTTCCTCGTATGGTCTGTAAATTAATTCGCGATAAGTCGTTTCCCGTTTCCTGGTTCACAAACCTCCCAGCATCAGCACAATGATGACAGCGTCAACTTTGGAAATCGAATCAAAATGAATGCGAGTCAAGTGCTCGTTGACCTGGGGTTGCTTCGTGACCTCCAATGTAACGGTCGTCGAGCCGGATTCGGCAGCTCCCAAAGGCCACTGGGGGCCCTCCACAGCGGGGACCTTCACCACCAAGCTAGCGCCGGGCATGCAAGTTGAGGAAACACAAAAGAAGCGTGCAGCAGCAGGGCAGGATGGACGACGGCGAACTGCGCGGGCGTCAAAGTGCCTGCTGGCAAGAGCCGTGAACGCCGGCGGCCCCGCGTTGTGAACGGGAAAGAGTTTGAGTCCCGCGCGCACCTTACTGCGAAAGGCATAAGACCAAAGACAAAAGTGACACCCGAGGCATGCTGGAATCTGAATGACAGATTCCCCATTTCCCGTTCAGGAAGGCAAATTGAGGATAAAGTTGACCAGTTCGCACTTCGCATGGCTCCATGTCCTTGTCCCTGTCTTTGCTTGGCGCTATTGACTCCATCAGCTTTAGCTTCATGCCCCAGTTTGCCCAGCCATCCAACTCCATCCCCATTGGCGTTGGCGTCCGTCTTGGTGCGTGTGCACCGCGGTCTGGTGCAGAGGAGAGGGAGGGGCCAGAGTGGCAGTTGAAGGCAAGGGGGTCGCCGGGCGCCGGGGGGGAGGGGGGATTGGTCGAGTGCGAGAGTGGCCGGAGACCGAGCAAGCCACAACGCCATCACAGACGCCCATATGGTATATCTCGCGTTGTACAAAAGGTCGTTGGATATTGACGTCGGGGCAAAAGAATGTGAGACAGCATAGAAATTGCAAAGGGGCGCGTTGATGGGCCCCGTCGATGCCGAGGACTGGTCCAGTCCACAGTCCACACCTGGGCTGATGAGATGTGGTTTTTCTGCAGGAACAAAGTCTCTGCCGTCGACACTTCGGAGCACACTGCTATTCCGGACTGTGATCGTCGCTCGCCTCGGGGATTTTGTTCTGGGCGAATCTGTCACTGAACGATACTACTGGGTATAAGTGCTTGTTAGTGGACGGCGAACGGCCTTCCAGAAATTGAAGAGGACATTGCACCGTAGCAATCAAGAATACCACAGAGATAACTGGTTCGCTGCTGCACCAAGGGACAGGCTCGACAGGAACAAGAACACCACAGGAAGACTCTCGATATTGTCTCACCCCTAGCCACAAAATCAGTTTTCTAGGCGTGCATTGTGTTCTCTCTCTGCCTTGCCTGTGATAAAGCCTCTCTGTACCACCTGCCTTTGAGACTTTTGTCGATGTTGGGATGCAAATGACGATACCTCCAACATTCACTTTGCTTCTTGGCATCTTACAGCATCTTAGCATCTTCCCCGGAGACGCTGAGATCGTGGACTGCCGGTACTTGAGAGGCCTGAAGAACTGGGACAAGGCCTGCTCGAGGCTTGTTGAAGAGGGAACTCCAGGGTCCACCAGGGCACAACCAACTCCCGCGGTATCTTGAGCGCTGTCGATTTGCTGAAGCGGGCCGGGGGTGATTGCGGTGCCCATAGCCGATCGCGCCATCGCCACGCCCTGTCGACCACCCTGTTCAAGTCCCAGTCGAACCCTGGCCGAGGGTGGCATCGAGATACGGCAAGCATGACCAGGTTCTTTGAGAATGCCACCCTCCCAGAGTCCGATACCTCAACCAGCTTCCGGTTCGGTGTTCTTGTCCATGATCACAGCGGCTACTTGGCTTCAGAGACACTTGCTCTTTTTAGCCTGCCCGTCTGTGCATTGATGCCATAGTTTTGGCTTGGTCGGTGATAACGTCGAGACAAGAGTCCAATATCGACCCGGATGAACTAGCCCTCCTACCAAAGTCCAATGACAGTCGCCGGCCGTGATGGACTGCTGCTGTTGGTTGGTCCAAAAGGGCTGGCCTTCTCGAACCCTTGATGTGACGCTCCAAGACCATTCCCGAATTGTTAGGTACCTGTCGAATCTCCCGCTCTCGGCCAGTCATGTTTGTCCATGTAGAGTTCGGATCGGCATTTCTTGCTTCGCTGACTCGACAAACAAACAACTCGGGAGGGCCCGTTCTCACGTGTTGGTTTCTTCTAGCTTTGCTGGAGAGCAAAGGGTATCCATTCTGGACGGCTGTGAATCCCAACGCGGAAGGTGGTGATTGTCGTCCTGCCCAGATCGAAGTTACGCGCCGCGACGCCGAGACCCTACGATCCGGCCTGCGTCTGCGGATCGACATTCTGTCAGCACTTCCATCCAACGCCCAGTATCAACAATGGCGGCTTCTCTTGTTTCGGAAGGTCGTTTGAGCCTCACATTGGAGGAGACTCGAGCCCGGGCTTGAGAGACTAGACTTTGGGATGAAGAAGATGAACAGGACATCCGGTGGCAAAAGTCGAGGATAAATATCATCCAGATCATCCCCCGTTTCCGATTCAATCTCATCATCACTCCAACCATCCAGCCTTCAATCCTTCTCTCGTCTTCCATCCTCTCAACGGTTCCCGGCCTTTAAACATCAGCAACCATGAAGCTGTCCGCTGTCCTCGCTCTCCTGCCTTTGGCTATGGCCGCCCCCTCGGCGCCCATTGACAAGCGCGCTCCCATCCTTGAGGCCCGCGCCGGCACCAAGGTTGTCCCCGGCAAGTACATTGTCAAGCTCCGTGAGGGTGCTTCCGATGATGTCCTCGACAAGGCCGTGAAGAAGCTCGGCAACGGCAAGGCCGACCACGTCTACAAGCACGCCTTCCGTGGCTTCGCCGGCCGCATCGACGACAAGACCCTCGATGAGATCCGCTCCCTCCCTGAGGTAAGCTTCCTATATCCCCCAAACAGCAGTCAGCAGCACTAACACACAACAGGTCGAGTACGTCGAGCAGGAGGCCGTCTTCACCATCAACACCTACGTCTCCCAGAGCTCCGCTCCCTGGGGCATCGCTCGTATTTCCCAGAAGACCAAGGGCAAGACCACCTACACCTACGACAACTCCGCTGGTGCCGGTACTTGCGCCTACATCATCGACACCGGTATCAACACTGCCCACGTCGACTTCGGTGGCCGTGCTACCTGGCTCGCCAACTACGCCGGTGATGGCCTCAACTCCGATGGTAATGGGCACGGCACTCACGTCGCTGGTACCGTCGGTGGAACCACCTATGGTGTTGCCAAGAAGACCAACCTCTACGCCGTCAAGGTCCTCGACTCCAACGGCTCCGGCTCCAACTCGGGTGTCATTGCCGGCATGAACTTTGTCGCCTCCGACTCCCAGACCCGCAACTGCCCCAACGGCACCGTCGCCAACATGTCCCTCGGCGGCGGCTACTCGGCTTCCACCAACAGCGCCGCTAAATCCCTGGTCAACGCCGGTGTCTTCCTCGCCGTCGCCGCCGGCAACGACGGTGCCAACGCCGCCAACTACTCGCCCGCTTCCGAGCCCACCGTCTGCACCGTCGGCGCCACCACCTCGGCTGATGCCATTGCCTCCTACTCCAACTACGGCACCCTCGTCGACATCTTCGCCCCCGGCTCTTCCATCCTCTCCGCCTGGATCGGCTCCAGCACCGCCACCAACACCATCTCGGGTACTTCCATGGCCACCCCCCACATCACCGGTCTCGGCGCCTACCTCCTCACCCTCCTCGGCAAGAAGACCCCCGCTGCTCTCTGCTCCTACATTGCCAGCACCGCCAACTCTGGCATCATCTCCGGCATTCCCTCCGGCACCGTCAACAAGCTTGCTTTCAACGGCAACCCCTCCGCTTCTTAAGCGGTTTTCTTCTTCTTCCCCTTGACCCAAATCATGAAAAGAAAAGGCGCAGTCTAGGGTGCGCGCAATGAAGTTGATGATTGGAATGATGATGGATGAAAGGAAATGGATGGATGGATGGATGGATGGATGGATGGATGATGAGTGTGACCAGATTTGAAGGCTCTGGTTTCACAAATCTTCACTCAACAAAAATGAGGGAATCTTCCTCTGGATGCACATTTTGAAGGATTGGGCATGTAGATAGTTTCTCCTCTTTCTTTTTTTCGCTGGATCTTTCCAGCTTGGAAATGATCTTGTTCGAGGGTCTTGGCCAGGCCGTTTACTCGAACTGTTGGCTAGGATTGGTTTGGAGTGAATGAATAAAAAGAGTTAAACATTACTTGGTTGTTTTGCTTGGTGATCTTGGTGATGACTGCTTGCCTTCGCTTGATGTCTCTTCGTCGTCTTCTTTTGTCTTTTTGTCGTCTTCTTTTGTCTCTTCGATCAGAGTTTCCGATGCCACGCTTTGTGAAGTGAATTGGTTAAAACTTGAAGACCGGCTGCTGGCCAAATTGTCGCGGGAAAGGGAGAACAAACGCCGAGTTGATGACGCTAAACTGGAATGATGTCGCGGCGTCGCCTGCTCCATCAGTAACTTGACATGCCGAAGTCGGCATAAGATGTTGCCCTAACGCATCTTCCGCAAAACCCGCAGATTGGCTGATAGCGAGATAACTAGGCCGGTAACCGGAATTGGAGGACCCCCTTCCACCTGCCCTACCACCACACCAAAATCCGGACTTCCCCAGGGAGGCACACAACGGACGACGAATGGGCAAGTCTCCGCTCGAAAGCTGGCGAGCAACATCAGGAAAAGAGGAGTGATGGCTTCGGTATGATTGGAAGAAAGAGCATGTATGAAACAAGTGGCGTAGACATCAACCCGACATGTCATTCCTCATCCGCTCAATCGGGATCAGGACGGCGCGAGATGACTGCATCACTGCTCCGAAAACGTCTTGCTCAAGGCTTCAGGTGTGGTGGCACGCGACCACAATGGCGTTGAGTTGACAGATTGATAGATTGATAGAAAGGTTGAAGGGAAACGAGGTCGACGGGACATGCCGTGGGGATGACAACGGAAGCAACCGACGGGACAAACCAACAAAGCAGTGCGATCGAATGAAACAAATGCTGCAACATCAGGTACCTCTACTCGACGTAAACAAGTGCAGTAAATTCAATGTATAAACTTCTCGTCTGTCGCTGTCAATGTCAAAATCAAGCTCTATCATGTCATGTCATGCCGTGCCCCTGCCCGCCTCGTGCCCACAGGACAGGCCATCAATGCCGTGCCGATCAGTGTCCAACATAGGTAGATCGCCATCATCGTCAACTCCTTGTATAGGCCATGAGATCAATGCTGTATGTGTAAACAATTCTTCTTCCATGCTTTCCATGCAAGTGTGCAGTGGGTATCGTAGAGGTATCAATCATCTCGCAAAAAAGCAGCAACGCAATAACCAAAAAAAAAGCAACGCAGAACCAACTCCTTTCTACTGCGCGCACGCATCCAAAAGACCAGCAACAACATGCAACGGCCCCCGTAATCAATACCAACTGCTCTTCTCCCCAGCCTCAATGCTCCAAAGCAACGTGCACTTGTCTGTCTGACATACCTTCCTCCTCTCCAAGTACTTGAACTTGGGCCCCAGCGGTCCGACAATGTAGTGATACTCGCCAAAGAGCCTCCACTGCCTATAATCCGCCAGACTATAGACATCGTCGCCCCAGGCTCCTTCGAAGTGGAACCAGTTTGTTGGAGCCTTCGGATTATCCGCCGCGGGGACGAGGGAGGTGTACTCCTTTGGAGGCTCGGAAGGGTTGCCAAGGTAGGGCGACTGAGGGGATGAGGGTGGCTCGGTTTCGTTCAGCCCGGCCTCGTAGTCGTACCAATAGCTGTAGTGGTTGAGAGCAGGGTCCCAGAGAGGGCCGCGATCGGTGACGTCCTTCAGCAGCTCGAACGGCAGGACGTAGGGGTGCAAGCCAGGCGTGGCATACATGGCGTGACTTCCCACAGCCGAATAGATGACCGGACGGGGCGGTTTGCCGTTGGGTTGAGCCTTCTTCTCCAAAGCAGGCCAAGCGTAGGCCTTTCCGCCGGCGTGCTCCGACAAAAACATGGCTTTCGGGATCCCGTTATCGAAGCGCACCATGCAGTGCTCCCAGTCGCCAACGTGGTTGCCGAAGCGGATGCCGAGCACGGTTTGCCCCAAGTTGTATGAGTAGAAGAAGAACCAGAAGGCGTCCACAATGCCAGCACCTTTGTCGACAAGGATGAGCACGGCGGGGCCGTTGGAATAACCGCTAGGGTTTGGCTTGTTCTTGTCCCCGTCGGAGGGAGTGCCGCCAATGGGACGCTGCGGCTCATCGTCGCCTTGCATGAAGCGCTTCTGGCGACGCCATGAAGGACCGCCCTTGCGATACCGAGGAGCGGCAATCCGGTTCGGTGGGTGCTGTTTATCGGCGTCCCACCAGGTGTTGCCATCGGTAGGCACAGTCGGGTTGTTTCCGGGGATCTTCTGGTCGGGGTTTCCGTCGTGTTCATCATCACCATCGTCCTCATACTCGACGGGGATCCCGGCTCGGTTGTGGAGCCACTCGGGCCTAGATTCCACATCATCCATGCTCGTCAGAAAGACGGTGCCGTTCTTGGCGTTGAGCTTGGCGAGATTCCCCAGATCAAGTTCATCCGTCCTGTTCACCGACCCGTCTTCCTCGTCGAGGAGGCCCATGTGCTTAACGTGGTCGGCAATGTCGGAAGGCCAAAAGTGTTCGCCCGAATAGAGGTGGACGAGCGGCGCATAATCGAGGACGTACTGGGGGACTTCTTGGAGGGTGTCGGAAGACTCGGATCGCTTGCGCTTGAGATCGACATGGCCGGGCGCATGTTCCCAAGATTCGGTGCCGGGCTTGTTGACGAAGACTGCCGCTCCGTCTTGATCCCAGTTGCCAACGCCGAGCACTTTGGCCATCTCTTCCGTCATGTCGAGGTCAGAGCCGGGACCCCAACCGGGCAGAGTGGGCGCATCCCATCGGATGTGCTGGATACCGCATAGACCAAGGTACCGGCAGACCTGGCGATCAAACCAGTAAGGGGACGAATTAACCCATTGTCTGTCTCGCTTTCGTTCTTCGGCGTCGGGAGGCGTAGGGTTTAGGTAGCGCGGGAGGAAGGTTATGACCAAGACGGAGAAGATGGTGAGGGCGGTGACGAAGATGGTCGCCCGCCGGAGGGTGTAGATCATGTCTGTCGGAACCTTCGGATGGTGTGCGGAGGTGTGTTGAAGTGGGAAGGATGTTGTTCTATCGAAGTGTCGTGTTCATAGATGTCGAGGAAAAATGCATTCGTATTCGATGTTGTTGGTGTTGGTGGCTCAGCCAGATGACAAGACTTGACTTGCAAGGGACGAAGGGATGCCGGGTGCCGGACTAAGCGGCGGTGCAACTAGTACACAAGGTGAGACTAGACCAGGGTGTTTTGAAGATGAAAGGGAGACGAGGAGGAAAACATAAATGGATCAAAGAGGAAGAATGAAAACCAAGCAAAAAGCAGGATCAATAACTCCTCCGTATCCTCCGCCCAACCAAGGACCGGACTGTGTGTGTGGTGTGTGAAACTGGGGACACACAAACAAGGAATGACTGGAGTGATGAATTGGGAATGGAGACGGGAAAGACGGAAAGCGGAAAACAATCGGAGAAAAAGATGGGACTTTTTTCTCAGAATCCGGAGCCCAGAACATGGAAAGGGAGAATGGAAGTCCCCCACAAGGTCAAGACTGCGGGTGTGAGTGGACAGACGGGTCTGGAGTCAGTCAAGTGTATCAGTGCGGGTCCATGTCAGTGTCACAGCGCTCGCAGTCGGGTGGCTTTTTCAGGGCGCATCAGGTGCCCTCAGCACTGGTCGCCAGTGGTTGACACTGCTGAACTGGAACCACTTGGAAATCTCCGTGTGGGTTTGCGCTTTGCGTCACGTCAGCCAAGAAATGCGGACCCTGCGCCCAGAACAAATCGAAGGCAATCCACGCATCCGGCAGTCCCCATTATGGTTTAGCGAGACGTGCCTGATACCTTTTAGTACCAGGCAATTACGTGCGTAAAGTGTGTAACAAACCCTGATTTTCAGCACATGTACGTGATAATTACTCCATACGACCCAACCTCATGCAGCTTACAAGAGCAGATCACCATGCGTCCCCCACTTGGCCTATCAAGATGGGTGATGTGCCCAATGCTGCCAATGCTAGAAATCAAACCAACGCCAACGCCTTGCCAATGCTGCCATCATGGAAGTGTCCAACAATGCTTCACGTTTCTCCTCCAGCCCCGTTGCTCCCGTCCCCGTTCCCAGTGGCATACTCCGATGGGTTCGGCGCCCAGCTGGTTTGCGGCACGGGCGGATACAAGCTCGTTGAGCTGTCCTGGGGCTGGGTATCTCCTCCAGCTGAAGTGGGTGGTGCAATGGGATGAGCTGGGAGCGTCTCTTGCGACTCCAATGGCTTGAGTACCGCTTTCCTCGCCCGCGGCCTCCTCACCCTCTTCTCCATAACCCCCAAGTGCTTGCCCGTCTGTCCCGGCTCCGTCCTCGGAATGTAACCCTCCTCTCCCATCGCCATCCTACTCTCCCTGTCCTTTCTGAGCAGTCCCTGCCTCCACCGCTCGTACCTCCCATGTCCGTTCTTCAACCTCTTCCTTCTGCGCTCTTCGCCTTCGTCCTCCATCATCAGTTTGTTCTGCCTAGTCTCTAACGGACGAATGGTGACCGAGTCGGTTTCGCCCAGCTTGCGCTTCAGCATGATCAAATCCTCCAGGAAGTGCGCCTGCGGTTGTCGCTGGCCCGTCTTGTCACCACCGATGTGCACGTAGACGCCGTCTGAGCGCTTGTACCGCTCGGGAATATCGTCGTTACCCCAAGCTGTGATACTACTGATTTGTTTGGTGAGGTTGTTGCTGTTTTGTTCCGCCATCTGCTTCGACTCTAATCGGACTTCTTTGAAATTGATTCGTGTCGCGCTAGCGGCTAGGAGGTCGAGTTTACCGTGGTTTCCAGTTTCGGTAAGGTTGCGAAGAGCGGGCAAAGGGGAGTCTGGATCGTGAGGTGTAAATATCATTTCCGTCCCGATGTTTTCGGACCACGAGCCCTGGAAGATGTGGTTGCGGTAGGACACCATGGGCTCTTTGGAGTGGAGGTCGAGGATCTGGATGGTTTCGATTTGATGTGGTGTTTTGGGGGGTGGGTTTGGTTTCTCGGTGTTGACCGGTTGCTTGTTGGTTTCGACTGGCTTGTGTTGGTTGATCTCCTCTGGTCCTCGTAGTGCTGGATCGATAACGTCGTCGGTCTTAGCGTCGGTGTTCTGAACGGCAGTCGAGGGGGCAGCATCTTGGGCAGTCGTGCTCTCGGCGACAGCATTGTCGAGGTTTGGCATGTCTTTTCCGGGCTCGTCTTCGTCGTCGGGACCTTGAAGTTCGGCTATAAGGTCTGGGTTCATCGGACGGGGTTCGGATGTGTTGAAGAGCGGGTTGTACCACACTCGGTAGCCGTTGCGGGTGGCATTGACAATGTCATCTGGGTGTTTCTCGAGAAAATCGCGGACTGAGAGATCTAGGGTCAGGTAGTATGTCTGGTCTGGTCAGTAAAGTCAAGGGGAGCTGAGGAGGTGGTGACGGACTTCTGTTTCCGTTGTCGAGTACTCGTACTCCCACTCGTCCTCGTCCTCGACTGGGGGTGCTGTAGAGCCCATGGCTGGTGTCGCCCGTCGGATGGGTAGAGAAGCGGGTAATATGTAAGAGAGAGGACGTCAAAGGCTAGGGCGTGAAGTAAAGAATGATGGAATGTTTACGGGAAATGTTGAAGTCGGGATGATCAAACGGGATGATAAGATGCCGAGTTGCTAATCGCCGCGCCTGTCCCATGAAATTTTAGCGGTCACAACTGGCAAAATCGAGTACCATGTGCCTGCAGGACGGGAACAGCGGGGTGCCTTCCCCACTGCTACAGTGCTCGCTAACAAGGACAGCCACTGATGGAACGCCCCGCCATCGGCTACGGGGACCCCTCGGAGATTTTGCAGTGACTCCATTGAGACTCTGAGTCTTTGGTTCCATTGTTTCTGACGCGCCAGTCCTTGACTCACAGAACCAGAACAAAAAGCGACACGTTGCCAGGTGAATAGAACTGGGAAACCAGACAACAAACAAACAAGATGCCGACCGTTCACCTTCTAGATTACGTCGCCGGCAACGTGCGCAGCTTGGTCAATGCTATTGAGAGGGTTGGCTACAGCGTCGAGTGGGTCCGGACACCGGAGGAGGTTGCCAATGCTGATGTATGTTGAAGTCTACAACTCTATATGCGCCAACCTGAATAGCTTCATGGAGACTTGACAACTGCTAACACGACCTCCGTCATGTGATAGAAACTGATCCTCCCCGGCGTTGGCCACTTTGGCCACTGCCTCTCCCAGCTGGCCTCGGCCGGCTACATGGCCCCCATCCGCGCCCACATCGAATCCGGCAAGCCCTTCATGGGCATCTGCGTCGGCCTCCAGGCCCTCTTCGAAGGTTCGTCCGAGGACCCCAACTGCCCCGGCCTGGGCGTCCTCCCCGGCAAGCTCGACCGCTTCGACGACACCTCCAAGTCCGTCCCCCATATCGGCTGGAACGACGCCTCGTGCCCGACCAACCCCAACCTCTTCGGCCTCAGCCCCGACTCCAAATACTACTATGTCCACTCGTACAAGATGCCCTACACCAAGGGTCAGTTCGAGTCTCAAGGGTGGGCGGTGGCTACCGGTGTTTACGGCGGCGAGACCTTTGTTGGCGCCATCGCCAAGGGCAACGTGATGGCTACCCAGTTCCACCCCGAGAAGTCTGGTGTCGCCGGTCTGCGCGTCATCCGGGCCTTCCTCGATGGCTCTGGCGCCGCTGCTCTGGCTTCCCACCCTCCCCAGGAGGTCCCCAACGCCGGTGACGACGCCCTCGTCGGCAAGGAGGGTCTCACCCGCCGTGTAATTGCCTGCTTGGATGTGCGCACCAACGACCAGGGCGATCTCGTCGTCACCAAGGGCGATCAGTATGATGTCCGCGAAAAGTCCGACGGCGGCAACGTCCGCAACCTCGGCAAGCCCGTCGAGATGGCCCGCAAGTACTACGAGCAAGGCGCCGACGAAGTGACCTTCCTGAACATCACCTCCTTCCGCGACTGCCCCGTTGCCGACCTTCCCATGCTCGAGATCCTTCGCCAGACCTCCAAGACCGTCTTCGTCCCTCTGACCGTCGGCGGCGGCATCCGCGACACCGTCGACACCGACGGCACCAAGGTCTCCGCCCTCGAAATTGCAACCATGTACTTCCAGTCCGGCGCCGACAAGGTTTCCATCGGCTCCGACGCCGTCATCGCCGCCGAGGAGTACTACGCCTCCGGCAAGACGCTGTTCGGCAACACGGCCATTGAGCAGATCAGCAAAGCCTACGGCAACCAGGCCGTCGTCGTCTCGGTCGACCCCAAGCGCGTTTACGTCCCCAAGCCCGATGCCACAAGACACTACACTGTCAAGACCTCCTACCCCGGCCCCAAGGGCGAGGAATACTGCTGGTACGCCTGCACGATCAAGGGCGGGCGTGAGACTAGGGATCTGGACGTTGTGGAGCTCACACAGGCTGTGGAAGCCATGGGCTGCGGCGAGATTTTGTTGAACTGCATCGACAAGGACGGCACAAACAGCGGGTTCGATTTGGAGCTCATCAGACAGGTGAAGGCGGCCGTGAGGATACCGGTTATTGCTAGCTCGGGGGCGGGCAACCCGGGACACTTTGAGGAGGTGTTTAGGGAGACGACGACGGATGCGGCGCTGGGAGCGGGCATGTTCCACAGAGGGGAGTATACGGTGCAGCAGGTCAAGGAGGAGTTGAAGGCGAGGGGGTTGGTTGTGAGGCAGTTTGAGGGTGATCTCTAGGTGGTAGAGAAAGACAAGGAAGATTTTGCATAGAATATAGACAGAAAGATTTAGACGTCACGATCAAGGGTTTTGGTATGGCGTGGAATGCCGTGATATAATGTGTATTCCTATCAATCAGCCTAGAAGCGAAACCTTCATGTTCAACAAACCGTCCATTAATACAATACAAACGAAATATATCAAACCCTCCAACACGCCTTGATATGCTCTCAAGTCCGTCAATAGAGAAGTGAACGAAGAAAAGAAACCGCAGTCAATGGAATAAATAGAAACAAGGAAGCAGACTTTTGGAACAGGCAGTCAATGGAATAAACAGAAACCAGGAAGCAGACTTTTGGAACAGATGCAAAGAAATCCCGCTTTTCACAGCCGACACATCTTCCCTCCTCCTATACCAGTCATGTTCCTCCTCCCATATCCTCCCTTCCCATCCAATGTATCCGCCATGTCACTCCCCATCAGTCGTGTCCCACGTGGATTACAACTCCATCCCCATAAACAACCACCTCCTACTGACCACGTCACAAGTCTTTCCACCAGACCAAAAGTCGAAAGTCGTCATGGAGAACCCAGCCCATTGCAGCCCCTTCATCAAGGGCACTGCTTCATGGTCGGGGATGGAGCGGTCGAGGCAGATGACCATGTGGGAGCAGGCGAGGGGGCCGTCGGCGAGTTCGATGAGGGCTACGAGACTGTGAATTTGTTAGCAGCTGTTCTGGACAATAAGGGGGATTGGGGTGGACATACGCCTTCTTCAAATCCCTTCCCTCCACACTCTGCTCATCGAAAAAGATCATCAACGTCTTCTCCCCGGTTTCCATATCCTCAGCGACAACCCCGCGGAAGCTGGTGCCGCCCACGTAATCCCATAGTTCGATCCAGGAGTCGACGCGGTGCGATCCGTTTCCGGTGACACCGCGAGCCGATTCGAAACCGTGACGACTCATCAGGTGTTCATCCCCGATTGGATAGTCGTCGTATGGCGGGGTTAAAGGATTGTGGTTGTGGTTGTCGTAATTGTAAACACTAGCCAGGCCCGAGCCCTGCACCGCCGAGTTCTTCTCACCTAGAAGCACGGCGCGCAATGTCTCGCAAAAGAACCTCTCACATTCTTCCCTGATGCGTAGTGTTGCCCCCCCTCGTCCCCTGGGAGTATGATTATTACTCCCTCCGGCACGTCTACCAGTAGTAGCTGAGCTGCTGTTTGAGACAACAGCAGATGACTTCGCCTTGGCAGTCACCGCCAGCTGGTTGGTCGACGTGTCGAGGGCCGCGAGGGGGGGGCTTGATGGCGGCGATGGAAGTCCCGTCGAAGGGACCTCAGGAATACCACTCGGCCCCTGTGACGCCCGTAGCGCAGTAGTGGAGGCCCTTGAGCTGGGCCCCGGGGTAGTTGGAAACAAGGTAGCAGCTGGCGAGGATGTCGACGGCCTCCATTTGATGAGAGACGACGTCCTCGCCGTAGTAATTACTACTACTACTAAAGAGATTATCCTGTTTCATTGGCGCCATTGTTGAGAGATGCCACCTTGTCGGCTTTGCGGATGATTTCGATGGGGGTTATTTGGTTGATGGGGAGATGAGAGTGGCGATGGATGACGAGTGTCGTTGATGGAAATCGATGTCGATAGATGGATAAGTCGTAGGCGATGGTCCTAGGTGAGGTCGGTTTTGTCGATGTTGACGAGGGAGCAGATGGGGTTCGGTTCGCGATATAGGTTTTGACTAATTGACGGATAGATATACCGTAGCAGGGGTTGGGCAATTGATGGAGATAAAGAATTGGGCTGCAGGGAACTTTTTGAGGGATGGATTGTCGTGGCGGTGTGGTTGGTTGTTGTGGTCAAGATAACAAGAGTGGAATTGGGAAGAAATGGATCGAGACTCTCCTCTTTTGCAGTGTTTACACTCTCCCCCTGGTTTGATTGCTAGCTCGGTACTTACTCGAAATCTGGTTGGCTGACTGCGCTGGCATCTGCAACTGCCCTGTAAATGCCCTCTAACTTTACCCATTATAGAAGGTGGGGATGGGATTCTGGGTGATTCTGGTGATTCTGGGCCAGAATAAGAGGGAGGATGGGTTGTGCGTGAGTGCTTCTGTCAACTCTTTCTCACTTTGAAATCAGGCGATTTCAGCCAATCAGATAGCGTAGATAGACTGTCCTGCCTTGCAAACCCCCATGTAAGAAAATATGGGGTTTGAACCGCGCTAACAATCAAACCAGGGGTCTATGGTATGCCGTGCAAGTGCTGCTGTGACTGTGACCAGATTGTGAGGAGCTTCGGGGGGCAAATTGCGTTTATTCACCAGTTCAACAAGTGAGGAAACAATGGGGTGATATGCCCGGATCTGCCTTTTTGTGCCATCACGTGGTCGCTTGGTAGGCTTGGCCGCCTTGGTTTGGTTCACTGCAAGTCTTGGCTGAGTCTTGGCTGATCGCCTGTGCTTCTTCCCCACCCGAACCGACCGGCCGCACTTCTCGCTTGCTGTGTGATCGCAATCTTGAAAGCCTTTTTCTTTTTTTTCTGTACGAGGCCAAGCCTCGAGATCTGATTGTTTTAACGTACGACGCACGATGCACTCCATCTGATCACGTAAAACGAGTCCTCGGCGCCAAGTGGACGAACAGACAATGACAGACCCCCCTTGAAACACTCTGGACCCCCTCCTCGGCTGCCCGGGTCTGGAGTGGAAGGATCAACCCGGGCCTCTGGGAGATCCTCTGCCTATCGATAAGGAGGACTTGTCTGGGCAGCGGGCGGGGACTCGGTGATCTACAGGACGTGTAACTCTCCAACTGAACTGTGCCGGCATCGCATCAGGTCACAAGTTCTTCCTGTTGGGCACTTTCATTTTCAACCATTCAACCTCCTTCAACCGAATTACTGCATTGGGTCTTGGTGCATATGCTGTGTCGTCTTCTTAACCGTCCGTCCAGCAAAAATGGACCTCAAAGAGATCCAGGCTGGAGGGGCTTGACATGAACAAAGTCGAACGACAGACAAGCTCTCTCGTCCATTCATTGTCACGGTTCATGAATCGCAACACGGTCCGAGGATTGGGTCGAGAAGGTTCAAGGAGGTGCGAGGCATGACACGCTCGGATGACCACTTCCCCCCTTCAACACCTGACACCTGGGACATCATTGACCCCTAGGTTTAAAAGGTAGGTATATGTCCATCGCTCCCGCGTCATTTGTCGTTTGAGTTTTGATTCTTCGTTTGTAAGTCTGTTCAAATTGTTCAAGTCTGTTCAAGTGTTCGTTCGCTATTTGACTTGACGATCTTTCTCGCCGCCGTCGGGTAACCTCAAATTCTCGTCGATCCCGAATCCCGTATCACAGCATCGGCCAACGACACCATGGTCTTCAACCTGTACACCACCAGCAGCTCGCCGGCTTCGGCCGATAGTGGCCCAACCAAACCGATCTACCTCCTCCCGAGTTTTAGTCTCCCCTTTCGTCGACGCCGGCCATCCACCACACTCACTCAGACATACGATCACCACCTAGACGACACTGAATCCGATAGCCTCCCATCACTCTCAAGTTCTCCCGACTCATTCACCACCGCCTTTTCATCCGATTACACCCCGATCCAGTCAAATTCTACTCGCCTCTCCCCCATCCAACCCGACATCCTCCGCTGCGCCCACTGCGCATCCGACATAGCGTTCACTTCCCAAATCATCAGCAAAGGCTTCACCGGTCGCCACGGCCGGGCTTATCTCATCTCGCCTTCACCTTCCCAGGCCCCAGGCCCCAATCCGTCTTCTGGAGGGTTCCTTTCTTCTTTCACCCATCACCAGTCATCTGCTGCCAAGAGGGCGACGACAGAACTGCCGAACATCCTCACAGAAGCCCCCGAAACCCGCCGCCTGGTAACGGGGCAGCATACCGTCGCCGACATCACCTGCGCCGTGTGCGGGACCAAGCTGGGCTGGAAGTACGTGGATGCGAAGGAGAGTTCGCAAAAGTATAAAGTGGGGAAGTTCATCTTGGAGTGCGCGAGGGTCGTGACGTTTAGGAGTTGGGAGGATTCACCTTGTGACCAGGAGGGTGTCACCGGTGGCGTGGGGAAGAATCAAAAGCGGGGGATGGTGAAGGGGTTGGGTGGAAAACGGAAGCAGAAAGAAGCAACAGCAGCTGAGGAGGCGGCAGTGGAAAGTCAGGAACAGGAACCCGTGTCGCCAACAGCGGTGGTCTTTGACTCGGACGACGACTCTGAATGCGATGACATCTTTGCTGGAGTCTGGGATGCCGAGACCGTGGCTAAGCGGCGCAAGGGGAAGGTGACCAACATGAAGCCGCATAGGGGAGGGCTTTCTTGGTCGTGATGGGTGGCCTGTTAGCTGGAGTTGTTCGCTTTTGACGGAGTATGTGGGAGTCTGGCCTGACACCACCAGTCAGCACATGGTCAGGGTCGTCAGTAAAGCGTTTTGTTATGGCGAAAGCGGTCCTGTCTTGCTGGTCTGACCTACTGGTTCTGGTCTCATGGCGCTGAGCCAGCTGCTGAGCATCGTCTTCCGGAACCCGGCGAAGTGGCGAGCGTTTGCGGGGGTTTCAAGCGGCCATCATGTGGGACTTTGGTCCATCTGGACTTCGGCTTGACGAGTGGAGCGTCTGTTCCTAGCCAGAGCGAGTCTTTCGGCCACTACCTTTGGGCGGTAGGCATTCATGGCAGCCGCGGTGGTCCTGCAGCAACTGATGCCATCCGTATCGGATCTCCAGAACTACAGGACTACCCAGAACCAGGCGTTTTGCGACTTTTTGGAGGGCTTACTTCACCTAGAACGTTGGTATTGGTTTTTGTTTCTTTGTTCATTTTGCCGGTTTCTTGGTTCATTTGCTGCTGACTTTCTTCCTTTCAATCATGGCGCTGGGATATGGATGGGCAAACGGTATGGGCATAATCGGCGATGGGCATTGGCGCAAGGATGGCACGGGGGCGGCGGGCGGATGGACGAGCTTTGTAGACCATCTCAATGGATAGAGTTTTTGTCGACAGGAACCTGGGGGATTCGGCTATCCCATCACCTAGTGGGTTGCTTCCGGGGTCTGATATCGAATGTCCACCTTTTGGCAATGGCACGAGTGGTGATATACCATGGCCGGAGGAGTGCCCTATGTATGGCATATTGGCAGTCCCGAAGCTGTTTGGCTTCTCGCCTTGTTTACCACAGCTACGTACTTACACATAGAACAAGACGTTTCCTTGATCTCTATAGGTAGCCTTGGAATCACTTCAACCCATGCATCTTCCACTCAGAGGACCACAAGCTCGGCCTCCAGATGTGAACCGCCTGGGCGCCTGGTGACCTGGAGGTCATGCGCATCCCTTCAACTTGTCGCCTGCGGGCCTCTTGGAGAGATAGTCGTGATTCAGACCACTTGGACAACGGCCGTCCGAAGTGGTCACCTCATGGAACCTCATGAGCCTCGACGTGACGCATGACATGGCATAGACCAAGTTCTGTTGGCTTCTGTTCTCTTCGAACACGCCTCATCTACCTCTATCAAAGTGTCTTATGGATTTCCCCGTTTGGACAGGTCGTGTCGAAAGTATACTCTCAATCATTCCTAGGTCCTTGCTCCCTTGTTCCTGCCCGCGTTTGATACTAAGCGCTGGGTTCGAGCATCTCTGGTCATATCTGGCACGAACGAGCATCTCCATGGCGATGACCCAGCCTCGAGCGAGCCAGCCAGCGACTGACCTGCTGACCCCGTTACCGCCATAACTTCTTTGTCCTGATGTATGAATCGCCTGTTGACGAGCAAATCTTGGCTACTTTCCTTCACTCTCTCGGCTTGCTCGCTAATCCTCGGGATATTGACGTGTTGAGTATTTGAGCCCGCGAAGCGGTTGGATGGAGGTGGGATGATGGTCCGGGGAGCCGAGTTACTGGACTCGTAGCTTGGGATAGACACAGTCGAGCTGTCGAAGAGCCTATCTGCCTAGCTTACGAACCTTCATCTTTTCGCTTACGTGACAGTCTGCATCATGTTACGTGGGCGCTGATAGAATTCGTCAATGGAAAACTGCTCGCTTTGTCGGCGCTGATACAACCAAGGCGACAATACACAGGTGGTTGACGAGTGACGGCGTTTGTTTCGCATCTTGGGGTGTTCTGAACGACCGAACGACCTCTCCAAACGTCTCCCTTCAAGGAGGCGGGTAACTACAAGTACAGCGTGGGGAGTTTGAATGAACGAACCGTTTGACCAATGTCGTCTGAGAGGATGTGGGCATATCAGGCCTTACCTTGCTGCCTTTAGTGTTCGAGCATTGCCCTTTAGAGTAGCAACAAGCGCTGCCAGCAAGTCTGGCGCAATGAGGTTCAAATGTTCAACAGGGTCAGGACAAGAGATGCCGTAGATATATGAACGGGTGTGGCACTGGTATCACAAAATGGGTATTTCGAACTAATTGACTACTTTCCAAACATCATCCACCAACACGAGATGGTATCGTCCTACATGATTGTCGCAAGACGCCGCACACTCCTTCCAACCGCAAAACGGTCCCTGTTTGACCTCTTCCACTCCCGCTTAAGCGTTCATGGGCTCCTCAGCAACATAGTGCAAGTAGGCACCCAAGAGCTTGATGCCCTCAATGTAGTTCTTCTTGTCAAGCTTTTCGTTGATGGAGTGAGCACCATCGGTGGAGCTTCCCATGGGCAGCAGAAGAACGTTCTTGCCAGTAGCCTCCTCGAAAGTCAAGGTGATAGGAATGGAACCACCCTCGCGAGTGAAATCAGGCTTCATACCCCAGACACGCTCGGTAGCCTTGGCAGCAGCAGCAAAGTTCCAGTGGTTGGGGCTGGCCTTCCACCACTTGCCGCAGTGCTGGGCGTACACCTTCATGGTGTTCTTGGAGCCGAGCTTCTTGAACACCTCGTTGACGTGATCGTACACGCACTGGTTGGTCTTCTCAATGTCCATGTCGGGCACGCTGCGGATCGAGAACTTGCCAATGACCTTGGCGGGAATGACGGTCTTGGCTCCAGGAGCGGAGAAGGCACCCTCGACACCGTGGACGGACAGGGAAGGGAAGCGCCAGCGGGCCATGAGGGTCTTCTTCTTGTCCTCGGAGATGGTGGTCTTGCTGCCGAGCGACTCGTGGAGGGTCTCCATGGTGAAGGCAATGTCGTCGTACAGACCCTCCTCCTCGGCGGTCACGGGGGCGACCTGCTCGGCGATGCCCTTGATCTGGATCTTGCCGTCGGTGTCGACGAGCGAGGCGAGGATGCGGACGAGGTCGGTCATGGGCTCCTGGGCGGTACCGCCAAAGACACCAGAGTGAAGATCGGCACCGGGGCCGGAAACCTCGACGCTGTAGTAGTTGCAGCCACGGAGACCGTAGGTCAGGCAGGGACGCTCGGTGCCGAGCCAGTAGTTGTCGCTGATGCAAACGGCGTCGGCATCGGCAAAGTACTTCTTGCCCTCGGCCATGACGAGCTCCTCGAGACCGTCCGAGCCGTACTCCTCCATACCCTCGAAGCACATGAGGAGGTTGACGGGGAAGTCGACACCGGCGGCCTTGTGAGCCTCAATGGCGTTGAGCCAGCCCAGCACGGGGCCCTTGTCATCGGTAGCACCACGGCCTAACATGCGCCCGTCCTCCTTGACGGTAAGCTCAAAGGGCTCGGTCTCCCAGCCGTCGCTCTTCTCGGCGGGCTGGACGTCGTAGTGACCGTAGACGAGAATGGTGCGCTTGTTCTTGTCGTTGCCGTAGCGGGCGAGGACGACGGGAGGGAGGTCGAGATCGGTGCCCTCCTGCTTGCCGAGAGGACGGAGCTCGACGGTGGCGCCCAGCTTGGTCAGCTCATCGGCGAGCCACTGGCCCATGCGGACGACATCAGGACGGCGGGCAGCCTCGGACGAGATGGAGGGGATGGCGACGGCCTGGCGCAGGCGCTCGATGAAGTGGTCGGACAGGGAGTCCACCTTTTGGAAGTAGCTGTCGAGTTGGGGGGCCATTTTGCGAGCTTGATGGGCGCGGATCGACTCGGTGAGGTATGTTTTGTTGAGGGAGAAAGGGGAGAGAGAATTCGGAGAGAAGAATGGTTTTGTCGGACGAGTGATGGCGATAGGACGGCGGATCTGGATCAATCGGGAAGGTCGCCAACCAAGCGTGCGGGGCATTGTCGCGGAAGATGGCGAAGAAACTGCTGGTCGCAACGGGGGAGAGCTGCCGGGAGTCCGGGACAACCACCTGCAATATTGGGAGAGCTTCAGTGGACTCGCACTAACAAAAAGAGGGGTCCCTCGTGGGCGTCTGACATGTTGTACCCCGCTCTCCGCGCTTACTGTCGGCAAGCCTAGCGTCCTTGGCAGGGCCGGGCGGGTTGCCTTATCGGATGGTGATAAGATATGTATGCGATAAGGAAACATGACGTCGGGTTGACTGCCCGCTGTGTTGCCATGGGAACTGATGGGAGGGAAGACGGTCGGGAAGCATTTGGGGAAAAAAAGAACCGAGCTGATGAGCAGGAAGGGACCATGTATGCCGCAGACACCGGATTGATGATAGTCGTCATCGTGTGGTTGGCGCGCTGAACCTTCGACGAGACAACGATGTGAATAACAAACCAGTCTCGCTACCACGGGTTCTCGATTCTACCAAATTCATTACTCTGCACAGAGAGGCGACAGCATCACCTGGGACTTGCTGCTGTGTTGCCCATTGTTTTCATATGCCGAAATATGCTTTGGCCGTGTGATCCTCAAGCTGATCTGAAAGCAAGCGACTGTCCTCAGAAGCGACCTCCGGTCCACCAACGTACAAAACACACGCTCCGTCGATGTCAACCTGGCCCTCGCGCCCATCCAGCTCGCTATAAAAACTCGCCATCGTATGGCGTTGCGAAGGAACCGTTTACCCTGTCTGACCGAAACGAGTGGGAGAAGGCGAGATCGAAGTTGACGATGCGAAAGACGAGAACATGGCCAACTTGTGGGAATCAATTCGACTAAGGAAGAAGAACAGGGCTTTCGATCTAAACCCGCCATATAATCCATCCGTCGACCGAACGTCAAGACACAGGCTGCTTTCTCGACCACTTCAAACAACGAGTCCGTTCCATGCTGGGAGCCATAAACAGCTATTCTCCTGTCTTTCCCCAGTCCACAACGTCTCTCAGCCCCTCCCCGTGAGTCCCAGTCGACGAATTGAGAGCTTCATCCTCCAACCCACTGGAGTCAGAACATCGCCTCCAAGCCGGTTGGGGATTGCGACATTTCTTACGCTGCGCCGAAATTTGATCATCATATCATCCAAGTTACCGCACGCCTGTTCGTCGACCTAATGGAGGCAAAAAAACCGAGCAAAAACTGATCAGCATAAGGGGTGATAGAAGATGGTAGATAGGAAAGTTGGTGACCGCTTCGATCGAGATTCCCGTGATTGGAAAGGACAGACGACCTACGACTAGGCAAATTAAAACTTCCATCTTGACTTGCAGCCAGGCGGCGGGTTCCGCTCGTTCATGACTGACTCGATGTTGTCCTGGGGAAGGAGCAAATACTGCCGGGACTCGCCCGTTTATCCTGCCTGCCAGGGCAAGTGGGCAATGTCATCCGAATTGCCAGCGACACCTGACACAGGTCGCTCCTTCCCTTCCTCAACGGCTGTGTGTGACGCCAATTTTTTTTCATTCTCTTGTCGTCACGGCTGTGCCCTTCTCTGTTCAGGCATTTCCTGGGCACATTTTCAATTTTCATTCTTCCATCGCAGCCACAGCCCAGTCTGAAACTCGGCACTTTGAATCATCGAACCAACAAATCGATGCCCACGATGTCTTCCAAGAAAGACCAAGACGCTGGGACTTCGCGTCACAAGCCCAGTCGTGATCTTGCGCCGCGGCCGCGCAAGAAGCGTGTTGCGAGCGACCATGTGCAATCTCCAAGGTATCAACCTAGCCCTTTTCGATGCCTGTTGACGCAAATCAACTGAATCTGTGCTGACTATCTCGTCAACCAGGGCCACGAAGAAGATCGCTGTCGACGATCCGTCGAGCGACGGCGTTGACCGGCCTCGCCATCGCGACAACGCTCAACCCTCAAGGTAATTGCCTTTTCCTCCCCGACTGGTTGTATGACGTAGGCTAACTGCCCTGCCTTTTCTACTAGAACTACCGAGGATGAAAGTCGTCGCTCCGAGTCGCCGATGAAACCAAAATCATCCGACCCTCATACGAACCTCGAGCGTGTCGAAGAGGGAGGCAAGCACAATGTGGACGACGACATTACAACTCCTAAAATTCCAGACAAGACCATGGAGTCTACGTCCTCGCCTGAGGCCAACACTAAGCTGCCGGAACCTCCAAAGATGCGCCGCCTCGCTGGTCCAAAATTACAAGACGATCATGACTCTGCATCCGCCATACCCGAGGAGACCTCAGATGGCTCTAATGGCCACCAAGCCTCCGCTCGGACAAAGGATGGTGCATCAGACCCCGATGATTCAGATTCCGATTGTCCCACTGGTGCTCCGTATCTGCCATGGCCGGAGGACTTTGATGGGTTACTGGAACTTGCCAAGTTTCCCAGACCAATGGCTGACTCGTAGACTAGAATATTGATTCTTGTCTTTCCACCGCCCTCTAGCTTGCGGTTGTGCCCATGCCCGGGACATTCCATCGCTCTGTAAGAGCCCTTGAAAGCTGTCGATGCTCGGTTGGTACACCTAGTCCCTGGGACCTTGGCTGGGAAGACACCATGTAGGCTTTTGTTGTGTGTTTGGGTTTGGATGGGAGGGTGATTTCGAGGTTGCGGTAACGTAGTGCTGGGCGAATTAGATGCCGGAAGTGCATGACTGTTGACCATCTCCGTTGTTCCCACGGTCTATGCTACCTCTAGGTCGATGGAGTTGCCGGTACTTCGAAGTGTCGACGGCAGGAATGGGATTATCTATTTAGCTATAAGGATGGTTTTCATATCCCAATCGCATTTCGAGCCTTGGAAGTTGTCAGAACATGCGGGCGGCCACTGTGTTTCTCCTACACGTGGTAATATCTCCAACCCTGGACGGGAATCAAGGGGTACAATTTCCACTTCTCAACGTCGATAACTTTTTCTCTACACGCGGTTACAAGTATATGGCCAATCTATCTAGCAAGGAGAAAGGGAGTCACAGCAATACATGGATGAAGCGCTCCCTCTCCCCAAAGATGCCGTCTTCATGTTACCTGTCCGGTGAAGACAATCACTAGCCTTTGTCCGTGGACTCCTTGTAAAATCCCATCACGGCCAACTCCTCGAGTTTCTCTCCGTCTCCAACCCTTTTCTTTACCAGACTTTCAAGCCTTGCACTTGGTACGAAGCAGCGCAGCCTCTGTTGCCATATTCCGCGAGATCGAGAGGTCTTGGCGTTTTCATGGGCAATGGACACTCGTCGATTAGTAGTTGTCCCTTTCAATTTATTTTATTTGGGTAGCAATACAGTAAGAAACGGTCACAGGTCAGGGTTTCTGACTATTTGTTGAAGTAACGATATGTTGTAAAAGTAGTGCACTTTTCGAGTGTCTGCGTAGCACAGTTCTACCTCGCTCCGTTCTGCCAAGGTGTCCGGAGAAATAGCATAACGCGATCAAGCTTATTCAAAGTAGAGAAAATGAAGGCCGAATAAAGCAAAAGAAAAAGCAAAAAGCTCGGCGGCCCAAGCCTGGAGTTGAACTCGAGACCAGCTGCCATCCTACGAAAACACCACGCATTTTCTGGCTACCAGCGAGCCTACCACGTCGGTTACTGGGAGTTGTTGGGAGGTCCTAACTCAAGGGTTATATGGCCCTACTGGAGGTCTGCCGCTGGAGAGCTGAAGCGGGTGAGAAAGTCCGCCCAACTCGGAAGGAGCTACTTGTGTTTCACCCAGTTCTTTTCGTAGCCAATTCTGTCAGTTCTTGCCACCCCACCTTCAACAGTCGTCCATCTCGCGGCCGAAACCCTTCTTTCATTCATCATCTCACGGCAACTGTCCTCGATATCGCCCTAAGCCGACGGACATTGAAACTTCTACCTGGCAAGCCCGATTACAACGAAGCCCATCAGCAGTCACTGCCAATTGCCGGAGCAAGCCACGGTCGAGGGCATGGATTTCTTTTCTGTGCGTGTCCATCTACGACGCGAAAAGCACGGGGTCGCGCGAGATGAGGACCGACAGCGTCCCCATCGCACTGGTACCTGAAGATGATGAACACTGACTCCCGTTTCCTCCCCGATTTCCGTGTTTCTCCGTGCTGATTACCCCCTCCACCAGACGACCTTTGGTACCTGCCCGAGTCCCCGCACCTCGACAACGGCTTTCGAGCTTTGCGTACCGACGTCCCCAAACTCTCCGCCCCAGAGTTCCGACAGCGGAGCCTACTCGACCGCGAGCTATCGAGCCCCGAGCCTCCGACATCAACTGCACGACCTCTCGATTTTTTAGGGAAAACCTGCCCGCACCTTACGATATCCTATACGTACCCTCCGAATTTCAAAATTTTCCTATTTTATCAACTACCACGACTAAGTTAGCGTCCAATACCTCGTATCCCAAAGTTGATAGCGCATTTCCCACATACCAAAGAGGTTTTCTTTTTGACAATACTTATTCCCACCCGCTCCCCGTTTCTTCCTCAACCTCTATACCGATACTTTACAAAAATGACCCCATGCTCAGCTACCACCGTACAAACAACAATCTCTCGCTGATACCACATTGGAGCTGCTTAGACTTGACCTTGCCTTACTCCCACAAAAACAACAGCAAGGAACAGCAGGAACAGCAGGAGCAGCAACAGCACCACCGACGGGTCATTGTGCTGCTCCTTGCCGGCCATTTGCAAAAACAGCAGAGACTGCGATGGTGAGGTGCCCATTGGAAAACTCCTATCCTTGTCACCCAGATTGGTTCCGTCAAAAGTTTGAAGACATCTCTCCAGCGGGAACCTCAGCATATGATATGCCCTCAGAGCCTGATGCTTTGGCGGTGGCGCAATCTTGTGGTTCCTAATTTTCTCGAAAACGACTTGCTTCGCCTCCTGAAGGGAGACAAGCTCCTTCGGGTCGACGTTGGGCGAGTTCAAGCCTTGCTGACGAACCCAGGCTTCGTACACGCTCAGCTCCCCGCCAATCTTGATCAGGTTCATCAGTATGGACATGTCTTTGTCCAAATCGATTTGGTAGCTTTGGACAATATCGACTAGAGACTCGAAACAGGACATGGTATCCTCGGAGAGGCGGCTAAACGCGTCGGACAGCTTTTCGACTTGTTCGAGTTTTGATTTGGCTTCTTCTAGAAGCGTGGAGAGGTTGATGTCTGGGGGTGCATGTTGGTTTTGGTTGGGAGTGGAAGACTTCATGCTGTCGGTGGATTGGAAGAAGATATGGTTTGGAGATATCCAGATTGGAAGTGATGTATGAGGGAGTAGGATTGGTAGCTACTGATGGAGGGAGGGCGCGGTATTTATGTCGAGATCTACTGAGTGCACGATAACACGAGGGTAGACGAGTGTGGTTGAGAATGCTTAAATTGGTTGAAGAAAAGAAGAAAAGAAGGGAAGGATGGGCGGTAGAGCCCATCCTTATATAGCTAACTAGATACAAGAGTTGGGGAAACGTGTTTGGGTCGATATGCATGCAGGAATATTTGGTACTGCATACTGTCTATGTCCGATAATTTATACCAAGGCACTGGGATATGCATGAGCCGGATGCGAGGGAGGAAGAGCTACATATGCGTGGTGGGGGATCCGAACATGCCCCGATCATTAACTCCGAGACTCGCATGACAACACCACTCCTTGGGCAAGTCTCAGTCAGAAGACGTCGCCAGACACAAGCCCTCGTTAGGCGTACAAGGTGCCTGCGCTACCGTCCTCACGACCTGCCCCAACCCCGACACTACCACGAGTCTACGACGTCGACAGCCAGACGCTTCGATTTCTCGGCAGTCCTTCCGCCCACAGGCAATCCCGAAAGGGCGCATCTACACGGCGAGCATACAACACGGTTTCTGTTCGAATATCCATTTGAGATATTGATTGGGTCAAAATAGCTGTCTTTAAACGCTGGAAGCTAACTCGTTTTGTGCCAGGTCCTCTCCATATGCCCGCATGAAACAAAGCTTGCCCGTTCGAACATCGTCATTCCTCCGAGCTATACTAGAAGAGAAGGATAATATATACAAGGAAGTTGGCGGACTGGGAACCCGAGATTGGCAAGCAGCGACCAAGACCGCTTTCCGTGCCCCTCGAGGAGGAAGCTACTCCATGTCATCTGCCTTCCGCTTTTGCAACCCCCAAAACTGGCTTCGTTCCTGTCCCTGCCTCTTCAGAGTCTCCTCCACCGCACGGCGTGCATTATCAAGAGCCCGCATCTCTGCCTTCTGTTCGCTCTGTAACTCGGCCTCCATCTCCTTTTTGATCATCTCCATCGCCACATCCAGCAACCTCATTCGCTCCTCCTCAGTCTCTTCCGACAACCGCCGGGCGCCCGGCCCCTTTTCGTTATTTAGTTCTATCATCGTCTTTTTGAGCTCCTCTTTGTACCGTCGCGCCCGCACTGACTCCGCCTTGAGGGCCTCTTCTCCCCGCCGCACGTCGTGCTCACGGAGGGCGAGCTTCTGCTCCCGCTCGTCGAGCTTAGCCCCTCGCTCCTTGAGCTGCTGTTCCCATGTGGACACCACCTGCTGCCTGGCCTCGAAGATCTCGAAGTTGCGTGCTAGCGCCGCTTTTTTCTCATAAATGTCTTTCTCAATGTAGCGGTTTTCGTCGAAGATGTTAAACGTTTCCGAGAGTACATTGTTTATGGCTTCGTAGGTTTGGCTGGAAATCTGGTCCTCGATCCTGGTGATGGTGGAGATGATGGTCTCGCGGAGTCTGGTTTGGGAGCGGGTAGCGGATTCGAGGCGAGAGATTCGTTGCTCTAGGGCGTATTGTCCGGAGGGAGTGGGTGGGGGGGTAGTTGAACGGGTGGGTGATGATATGGTGGGCATGCCACCTGTGGGAGCTGACACGGTGGGCATGTCTTCTGTGGGAGTTGGCATGTCGAAGTGAACGTAGATGCGAGGTCCAAAAGGATGAATGATGGTTTAGCTGCGAGTGAAGGGTAGATGTTGGATGATTGAGGAGTTTGGAGGAACTTTCTGGGACAAGTGACCGGGAGCCATGGGATTTTAAATAGGTAGTTTCAAGATGCCACGTACTAAGAAAACAGAAATTCATGATGTGCAGACACGCACGCTCGGCAGTCCGACTTTTACCAACTCCGATGCAAGGCCCGGCCGCCCGGCCGACGCGCATATTTTTCACCGAATCCTGCACATGATGTCCCTTACTGCCCGAAGCTACATAATGCACGACTGTACCGACCCAGAATGACTCAAAGCCTTTGGGGATTAAACAAGTAAAATGGAGAAAAGTGTGGATGGCAACTCATTGCCCCTGATGTTTTGTTTGCGAGACCTTTGAAGTTCCGGGGGTTGGACCCACTTTACTTACAAGGCTGACAAAAAGCGCTGTAGCTCGTCGACCAAGGGCGCAAAAACCAGGGACATAAATCAAAGACTTGAGTGCATGAGAAATTCGTGAGTATTTCATCATCACTTCCCAGAGATTTACGTCTGTGGAATCCCCGATGTTTTGTCACGGATTTGCCCACTTGTCTGTTGCATCTTGTCTTTTATTGAACACCTAGAAAGTGAGCTTTATCGGATGAATACGATCAAGGGCGTGATGCATACATGTGGAATGCATGCACAATGGGCGCACTCCGAGTTCTAAATTGCATCGTGCATTAGGAGGCAGTATGAACGCCCGTAAATCGTACCTCTTCAAACGCCCGACTTCTTCCAAATCTCCTCCATAACTTGTCTATATTCGTGTGTTCCTTGAAACCATCTTTCTGCTCCTTCACCTTTGGATCCTGTCGTTCAAAGCTTATTTCTCCTTGTGAATCTCGACATCAGCTGCCTCCAGATTCTGTTTCAACTCATCAACCTCCTTTTCCTCTTCAGGCCCGGTCTCCCTCTTGCCCGACTCAGTCTGTTGCGTCACGAGTTGGTGCCGGGGATTCTTCCAGGTGTCCCTAAGCTCCCGCAACTCCTTCACCACGTTTGGAAGGGCCTCCTTATAAGTCTTGAGCCAATCCAGCTCCTCCGCCTCTGGCAATACTTCATGCTGCGCCGAAATTCCGTTCTCCAGGCACATGCTGATTACCTCCAAAAGTCGACATTGGTTGCGGACATAGGGAGCGGATGGGGAATCTTGCCATTCCTCTCGAGCATCGTGAACTTTCGCCAACGCAAGCTCAAGTTGGTGGCCGATATGCCGGATATGCTCCTGAATTCGAACAGCCTTTTCTTCTCCTGTTGCGGCGATGCATGCGGGCGAGGCTGCTACCCAGTGAAGCTTTAGTTGGATCCACTCGGTTTTCAGGTTTTCGACGCCGGGTGCCTTTGAAAGCGGTCTGAACACGGTTTCTATCACGCGCAATAAACGTTGCCAACTCGCTTCGACTTCCTCGACGGTATCACCCTGAAGGGGAGGCGCCATGGCTGTGAGGTGGGTGGGTTTGTCAGCTGGAAAGCTAGATCGGGTCGAAAAGCGGTGAAAGCTCCTTTGCTCGTGGATGTGAGGGTAAAGGGTTGCTTTTTGGAGTAAAAGTGGTTAGGAACTTGAAGAGAAACAATCGTGGAGGGATGGAGCTGGATACAAACGGCGGCGGGGCATGCCAACGACAGGTGAATGGAGGCCTAGACAAGAGGCCCAGTGAAGGGGAGTTCAGTAGGCAGCCTTGGCCGCCCCGCCGGCTTCTTTCCCACCCGGACTGCAATTCCCAGCAGGTCCTGTGCCAAGCCCCGGCAGCACGCACCGTTTCAGTCCTTCCTCAATCCCAAATTTTGCGATCCTCGAAAACTTTTTCCTCTCAATCAACCAACACACAACCACGGTATGGACCCCCTCTCCTCTTGCCCCTCCCTTCGCTGCCCTCTACCGTCGCGCCTCCTCACTCCTCTACCACCTTCTCTATACGGTTTCGCTGACTGCCGTGGTTTGCGATACAGTTGCCAAAATGCCAGACAAACCCTCTGACCAACCCCCAACAAGAAGATCCTCGAGATCGAGATCTCCCCAACCCGGGCCTGCCCCAGTGCGGGACCGGAGAGAACACCATCAGAAGCGCAACAATGGAGGCGCTCAAAAGGGCCAGCAGAGCCTTTCAAAATCTGACCAACAAATGGTCCGCCGTCTTTTGATTGTCGAACAAAGGACACGTGGGGTTGGCAAGTCCATGTCGGACTTGGCCAACATCAAGCCCAAATTTGACGAGAAAGGCAAGCTCTTTCCTCTCATCTCCGACGAGGAGGTATACCACCGTTCCAACAAGAGGCCTGGAAAGGAGCCAGACTTCATGGAGCGCGTCTCCGCCAACCCAAGCGCTTCTCATTTCAATTGGATGGCGCATCAAGACAGGCTCCAGAAGCCAAACGCTTTCCTATGCAAGACAACAACAGACGACGAGTCGTTGGCTGCCTTGGTCAACCGAATCAAGCTGCTCGCCGAGGAAAACAACACCCCGGTTGCCAATTTCAGGCTTGAGCTCGTCCCACAATTTTTCGTTGAAAAACATCGCAACGAAATTGAGGACATTCGAGCCAGCGTCCAACGCGAGCAAGAGCCAATCTTGATGGAAGACGATCAACAGGCCAGTGAGGTCGCAGAAGCTCCTGTTGTCTGCGGCAACAAGCTGTGCGGCAGAAAAGGCCACACACTCGCTCAGTGTGTCATCCCAGACCCCAAAACCGGTCTCGTGTATGGCTGCCCATTGTGCAACGCGGGTGACCACCTCGTTGACTGGAACTGCCCTCAAAAGCCTCAGCCTGCCTTTGGAGCAAGGCACGTGGACAGAGCGGTGATCAAAGAGTACATCGAGACGCTCTTGGACGTGCTCTTTGTTCAAAGGGCCAACAGGCCTTCGTTCGCCACCATTGAAATGACCTGGCCTCTGGTCTTCCATTGCTACCGCTGGGATGCGAAGGCGATCAAGTCCTACGCGGAACTTGATGGGTCAGTCTGGGATCCAAAGGGCTGCTATCCATGGACCAATGAGTACGCCATCAGGATGGCCGACACAGAGGAAAAGCGAGCCCGGCTTTGGGGGTTTGACCCGGCCAAGGACGATCCGTTCAGCTGCCCTCACCTTTCTCAGGACCCCACGTACTTGGGATACAGGTCCTTGTCCGAAACTATCCAGGCTTTTCTCAAAGGACAGTGGGCTCTTGCGACTGGTCACATACCTACCGAGAAAACCACGCATCTTCTTAGGCCCGCGTATCTGGAAGCTCGAGCCTCTCAGCGACTCACAGGCTCCGACTTCTTTGTCAAGCAGGAGGAGGTCAAGCAGGAGGAGAGTGTTGACCCTGCTGTACCACCAGCACCTGTCAACCCTGGGTTCCTCCCATCTCCTACAATTGTGCATAACGCTTCCAACTCGGTACAATATGTGTGGAATGAAAGAGTTGCGAAATTCGAGTGTGCTCCTACGTGGGAGTTCTTGGTCGCCACCCCGGACAAGGCAAAGAATCTCCTCCGTCGCTGCGATCCCCAGGCTGACTACGCCATCGAGTACGCAGCATGGGTATTCAAATACCAACAGATTCGTGATGCGCCAGTTGGCGACACCCTGGAGGAGCAGGCTCTCAGGGCCGTAATGCAGGCTGATGCCCGATTCAGACGGGAGGCTCAAGAATGGGAGAACAGAAGGGCCGAACTGGATCGCCAAGCGGAAGAGAGAAAAAGCGCCCGAGAGGCGGAAGAAAGAGAAAAGGCCCTAGAGGCTAAAAACTCTACATCGACAAAAGATGTTGAAGTGAAACTTGAACATGACTGACTCAAGTCAACTTGGTACACCTGATACCTCTCCAAAGGTCCCTCACCAAACGCAGAGCGCTCTTTGGCTCAGCGAGACTTTTGATAGACATTGAATTCAATCATTTGTTGTCTGTCACTTCAAAGTGTGTACCGTAGTGTCTTTGCCTGTGATTTTCTTCTTGCCTATGTGATACCGTATGATTCTTTGGCTACTGTGATCGGTAGGTAGCCTTCACGTGCAAACAAACAATCGCTCGCACTTTCCTTTCTTGTTGGATGAGAGTCCGTGCCCTAGGCTCCCTTCACTGGGATTTCGACTCAGCGGCACACAATTTTGGTAATTTATTGTGCCCTAGCTTTCATTTCATTTCTTCTGCTAGACATCCACAAATTCAAGCCCGGTGTCGTCGCACACTTGATCAACCCGAACTCGCAACACCAAGCTACCCAGCTCAAAAGAAAAGACCGCCAACATGCTTCCAAGATGCGAGCGCGACATATACAGGCCTCGAGACCGCGAACGAGACCGCGGACGAGGTTACGGACCTGAGCGCGAGCGACGGGAATACCGAGACCGCGAGTTTGAAACATACAGGCCTCGAGACCACGAACGAGACTACGGACGAGACTACAACCGACAGCGCGAACGACCGCATGACAGAGACCGCAGTCGAAGGCGCTCCCTTAGTCCTTATCGGTCACAGGCAGCAGACAGGGATAGCGAGCGTGATTACGACCAATACCGCGAGCGACGGGAATACCGGGATCGCAGTCGAAGGCGCTCGCTTAGCCCTCATCGGCGACAGGCAGCAGACAGGGATAGCGAGCGTGACTACGACCGATACCGGGAGCGACGGGAATACCGAGACCGCAGTCAAAGACGCTCGCTTAGCCCTCATCGGCCACAGGCAGCAGACAGGAATAGCGACATGCAACAGATCTTCAGGGACGCAGCGCGCCCAGACAGAAGTGTCGAGCGATTGCCTGACTGGCGTCACATCAACACGGTCAGGCCATCCGATGGCTTCCTTCCAATCCTACCCTGTACCGAAGAAGTAGCCTATGCTGAATCAATCGGGAGATACGAGCCGGACTTTCTTGAGCGTACAGACCCTACATTGCCGGCGTTGAACTGGGCTATCAGAACCGACAAACCGGACCAGTATCGCATCAAGATATCCGCAGAAGACGCTTCCCTTGCGGCTTTGTCCAACACGCTCAAGAATCTTTCCAACGAACACCATGGAGTTGTCATCAACATGACGGTTCAGTTTGCCACAAGAGACGAGGCTATTCGGCATCGAAGGCAGAACGAGGACAACTACTACGACGCGCGAGAGCGGGGCGAGTGGCCGCCCGGAGCAGATATCTACTCGGACGGTAGAGAAGGGATTGAGAGGTTTCCGTTTCCGGTGTGGAGTGATGAGTCGGGGCGACTCTATCCACACCCCCCACAGAGAAACATTGTCGATTTAACTCTTGATTAGAACGTCGTTGCTCCGAGTCGCCGGTCAGAGCGAAGTCGCCGAAACAACATTCTGACCTCAAGCGAGACGATCATGACCCCGTATCGGCCAATCCTGAGGAGATGGCAGACGATTCATCATAGAAGAACGTGACTCTTTCGGTTCTCTCGGTTCTCTTTCAGTCGTCTCGCGATCTCCTCTGCGGCTGCCGTTCAGGCTTCAACCCTTTCGCTGCTCCGAAGCACCGGCGCTCCGGCTCTCAATCCTTTGATGAGCGTCCCGTCAGAATTGCCCGCCGGCCTCGTTTTGCTTCGCCGAGATCTGGCTCACACTTGTCTCGACAATGCCCCTTCCATGGTTGCAGAAGATCGACCCTGCTGAGCGACTACCTGATGAAACGAAGTGGGAAGATCACGATGAGTTCACCATTTGGAAGCAATGCAAGTTATTGGCAAGGAAGGAAGGTATAGATGAAGGGGCATGGTGAGGTGTCAACTGCAAGTGTCAGACGTTCCGGGCAGATGCTCAGCATTCTGGACCGTTGGACAGCAAGCGAGGTCAACTCGTTGAATCCAGCTACAACCTAGAGGTAGAATTGAAGCACCACGGATCTGGGAATAGTAATGCGGGATAGGTCTGGAAAGTAGATGATGAGGCTTCGGGGAAAACATCACTGTACTTTGCGAATTCCCGACAGGTACCCTATTGAATTCGACAACTTGCTTGATCTGACACCCGAAACCTTGTATCCCAATGTCAGTGACTCGTATATCAAAGTCAATAACACTTCCCTCCTAGACAAAACAGGTCAATTACGGCCGTGCTGCTGGGGAAGATACCGGGTTCCATAATCTGTTCCTAACTCTGATTCCTGGTCAGACTCTCCCGTCGAATGCACGGGCGGGGTCGGGGTTAGTGACCATGTTGATTCATATTCTAGCTGTTCCATCTCTGACTTTGGTGACTAGGTTGAATCTCGATGTTCCATGTTTGACTCCAGGCTCCTGCCCCTGTTTGGGCTGTCTTGTTGTATGCTCTGACTGGGTGGGGGTTGATGAGTATGTCGTAGTAGAGTCTGATGAAATGCCAGGTGGTCATATGGGATGTTATGGAAGGGGAGTAAGAAGTGGAAGGTAAGCGGCTTGGGGTTGATGGCTCTGCAGTCTGTGACTGCGAGACATCTATTTGCGCCCCGGATTGATGGTCAGAGTCAAAGTCAGTAGTGTCCCATTACTTCCGCTTTCTTCCCGTGATCAATGAAGATTTGGCGATCCTCGGGCTGGCTAACTCGGAGGATTCGGTGAAGGGAGAGAAAGGCTCAGGAGACAGAGAGTCATTTCGAAAATAGAAAATTATGAATTCGCCTCCGTTCTCAAGTTGCCAGTCGTTGAACCACGGAGGACCCATGGAATGAGATGCGGCTGTCGGGAACTTCATTCGTCGATACAGCCGTAGGCTTGCTCTTCATCCCGCAATCGCTTCGAGCGCCCGGAGATCTGATAAGGCCCTTCACGATTGCGTCAAAATTGCCCCTGGTATGGATGGTAGAGGGTGAACCGGTGGTAATCCCACATGCTTCGCTAGTATGGGTGACTGAGGACCAACGCTTTGAATGACATGGGTCGGTCTGTGTCTTGAGTGAAAGTGGCCGTAATCTTTTCGACGGCTGCCGTGTTGTCCTTGATCAGGCTCGCTCGGAGGGCACCTTTCTCATGTTCGGGGACATCTTGATGCTGTTCGGCTTCATCTTTGACCCGAGTAGAGGTAGTTTCCGGGGCCGATCTCATCGACTTGGCTAGTACGTTATCGACATTTCTTGGAATGGATCCTGAGCAATGTCGTGATATGGGAGCTTGGCGGTCTCTTCAGCTATCACGGTGTCGTTGTCGGGCATTTCAGCGAGGCTCTATGGCGTAATGCACCTGAAAAAAAAGACTCAGAGAGGTTAGATGTGTCGCTAGATAACGAGACGTTCTATATCTCCTCCTGATCGACGTACTGGAAGCCGTTTCTTTCCAAGTAGAACGGATATCCGGGCACGGCCACGCTCCTAGAGCTAGTGCGAAACAAGAGAAGGTCAAGTCAGAAAGCAATTCCGCTGCCGCGAGGGTTCCGAACTTTGCTGGTCCTAGACAACACGGAGCAACCGCTTTCCATACAACCGACAGAGCCTCCGGGATTCCTGTGTCGCAAGGTACGAGACAGTCCACCTCGGGCTCTCTTCCTATTCGGCCTACTAGAAGCTGTTCTGTTGAAGTAGTTTCCTAGGGAACCGCGGCAATAAGCGCGTATGGCTGACAAGACAGATAAACTGGAGGTAAGGCGGAACAAAGAAGGGAAAACCTGCCCGCACCCTCTTGAATCCTACACGCACCCTCCCCCACATAGAAAAGTGGGACTTGCAGCTGGATGACACCTGACATCGTAAATCACGTTTTTACCCGCTAAATTTCGTATTTTAAATGACACGCAACATTTCCTCTAACTTGGTCATTTCTTTCGCTGTTCTTCACACGGCCATTTGCACCCATCTGACACCACCCCTTTGCACCCCTTTGCACGCATTTATCAACAACCACCTCAACGTACGTAATCTTGCTCAAATCAATTGATTTCGACCGTCTTCAATTGCTGTTGATCGCGTGCAGTCGCTAATGATTGATTTAGATGCCCGTTGAAGCTGCTCCTCCATCTGCACAACCTCGCGACGATGCCCCATCCTCCTCTGGGGGCCCCAGCACACCTTCAGTGGTCTCAGTGCACTTTCAGCGGTCTCAGCGCACTTGACGGTTTGAGCAGGGATGTTAGATGACATGAGAAAAGTGGATTTTACCAGCTAAAACGACCGGTATTATATGACAGCTGTCATTTATGTGGGGGAGGGTGCGTGTAGGATTAGACAGGGTGCGGGCAGGTTTTCCCACAAAGAAGGTCGAGGAAAAACGAGTAGTCAACCGAGGATGGCATAGAAGATTCAGACAAGAATTTCGTCAAGTTATCAAGGATACAAAGAGCTTCGCAACGTCAGTCAAAGTTGAGCATGCCCTATATACCACCGTCGAGGATTTCGTCTCGAGTCGCTACAAACCGAGTATGTTATGGCCTCTACCAAACTATTTCTCTCAACCTCTATTATTCCCAATACATTTCCACCGTATGCCCAGATTCAATTGTGTATGCCCGGGAACTTTCTAGGTCGGCGCGGATATCCCCGTCTTGACTTGAGTTTCCAGCTCTTGGATCTGTTCTCTGCCGACCGTGATTCCGAATCGGTTGTCCCAGCGTTGACTCTTTGTGTTGGATCGGGTTGGTTTGTTGTACGAGGACTTTGCGGCAACTTTGAGTTTACATTGACAGGGACGGGAGGCTTCAGTGTATATAGAGTCGGTTGTCATGCGGGGTGGTTGAGCAAGCGTCATGTCGTGTCCGGAATCCGGATTAGCGAGCATTGCTTCTGCAGTGAGCTGAAAGCTGCAGGAATCGGGGGGATGGGATCTGCGAGGCTTCTGCAGTTAGCTCCATGTACCTTGGTATCTACTTCTATTTACCTACTCACCGGGTAATAGTGCCGGCCCTGCTGTACATTATCGCCAGGACAATTACCTAGCAGGATAGAACTGCGGGAAAAGACAATAGAGGAGAGACTTCATAAGAGTTAACTTGCCCACACGCACCACTTTCCTACATGTACGCACCCCCACCTTAAAATATAGGGCCTTTCAACTAATAACACCTGACATTGAAAACCCCGTTTTTACCCGCTAAATCTCGTATTTTAAATAACAAGTGTCATCCCCCTAACGTCGCTAAATTTCGTACACCTTTCAAGACTTTCGAACTTAGGCACAGCAAAGGCGGGCAGGAGAGGAGGCACCAAGAGAGGAGGCACCCGTTAAGATATCATCATCTAAGCTATCTGAACTGTCAAATATCAGCGACTTTGAATAGATAGCTATCTTAAACCCCTCAACACCATAAAAGTATCGCCAGATTATCGCTATCACATTTACTTGCCCGCTAAAGATCGAGATTTACAAGGCATTTACAGGGGATTTACTGGGCTCATGCTTCAAGACATTGCAAATCACGATTTTCACGGCTAAAACCAGATAAATTACATGACAGCTGCCATATATGTGGGGGTGCGTACATGTAGGAATCTGGTGCGTGTGGGCAAGTTAACTCCTTCATAACCTCCTACATACAATAAAGGGTGTTCGTGTCAGAGACAAGCAGATGGCCAAGGTGGAGGACAGCAAGGTCGGAGCGGAGCTGCGTGGCCTGTGCCGGTCGGTGACGGACCAAATAACGGCCATGACGAGGGATCTGGGAAGCAAGTTGGACAATACCATACAGCAGACTCTGGGTTTGCTTGATGAGGAGAATTGCCTTCTTTGACATTGTAGCAAGACAAGACGTGCATCGGGACTGTTTGCAGGTATCCGGTGCATAGGCTGCATATCCAACCTGCAACGAGACGGGCATCTTGGTCTGTGGCACTCTGCAAGCAGGAAGCTCGTAGCTTGGAACGCAGAAAGATGTATTGGCCAGAATGTCTATAAAGTCGTGCTTCCCGCCTGCCCATTGGTTTGTCACCACCTCTTGACTTTTCTCGACCGTCCAGAGCCGCCTGACCCAATGTATATGTCTCTTTGCCCTGGACTTTCGTTCTTTTCTTGATTTGCCATGGACTCGATGTCTCTCCGCGGTCGGTATTGGTTCGTCACGCCTGGGTTCGCCCTATAGCCCAAAGCCATAATGTCAGCACATTGCCAGGTCAACAGGTCCAAATACTCTTGCACTAAATTGTCTCAAGCCTCGGCTAGGGTCATTGGCATGAATAGTACGTACCTCATCCACAGATAGACCTGCTCAGCCGTTCGTCGGCTTTTGCCCGGCAGTCCATCCTCCAAATCTTCGGCCTTCGGAAGCGTCGCTGAAAGCCCTTCCACGGATTCCTGTTGCAAACCACGGGCGGTGTCAGCATCGGACTTGGACGCTGACCAACATTTGGGAACTATCATCGGGGCGTGGCGGCGGCGGCGGCGTAGCTGATACGGATCGTGAAGTACCGAGTATGTTGCCCAGATGCTGTTTATTTGTTTTGCGAGTACCCCCGTTGGAGTCGGCCACGACAGCGGGCAACTTATAGACGTCTGGGTCGTATTTGCTACGGTGTCTAGGTGCCAGCTTTCAGGGGACTGAAGCTGTGGTATTCGGTGGACAATGTCGTGGCCGGCAGAGGTGAGCTTGCTCGTGGCGTTGGTAGGTAGTTTGTCGCAACATTCCTGGAGGAGTGGGAGTGTGGCGTCGAGTTTTCGTCGAGTCGCAGCGAGTGCCCTCAAGGCTGACAGACACGGACAGGGTCTAGAGGCAAGGCACCATGACTGAAGGACGCGGCGAAGGCACGGCCGCCTCGAGTTCCTGGCTGGCGCGGGGCCAAGCGAGAAAAGTGGGCCGGCCGGCAAGAAAATCGGTTGTCGGCTACTGGAATTTCGCAACAGCGTTGTTCGATTTCCAAACGCCCCAAGTCTCTTCTTCTCGCCAAAGTCCAGACCAGCACATCGGATCTTGCAAAGTCTTCCCAAACGGCAACATTCGACGGGATTGAAGAACTGTGACATAGTTTCCGTGTTTCAACTCTATTCACTACCTTTTCAACAAGCGCCATCACTTGGTTCCAACCGACATTGCGGCCGCTAGCATGTACGACCAGACACCCCGCGCAAAGCGGCGCGTTCCCCCAAAGCACGCCGAGATCTTCGGCTTTGCCTATCCTCTTCGTCAGTCACCTCCTCGTTTCGGTCATGGCTTCGACGACTAACACCAGGACTACAATCCTAGGCTTTGTTGCAACCTCGACTCTACGTACATTCGTCCAGATGGCACCACCCGACAGGTCTTTCGATACGGCACAAACATGATCGGAATAGAACACCGACGCTTGACTTCTGACCAACATTCGATTCCACGGACGGTCCCAATACCAGGCCTCCCCGCCCAGCGCGCCATGTCTCATGCGAAGCCAGCAACGCGGACATGATCTTTGCAGCTTCGAAGCCTACAACCTCCACGTCTTGTCATCTGGCCCGTGGGATGTCTAGCGGGGCTTGAACTTCCAGGGCCCTTGTTTCCGCAGGACATATCCGCCGGACTTTTGCTACAGGATCGGTACAAGCATATCATCTTCGGAACCCGCAGGCCCTAGAAGCATTTTGGCAACGGTTACCTATACAGTCGCTTGTTCGAGAATGCTGTGTGCAACCGGCCAGGTTGCATGCGCTGACGGCTGTGGCTTTCAGGGGCATGGCTTTCAGGGGTATCCATGTTGACTTCAGGGGCATCATGTTGACATCAGGGGCATCCATGTTGACTTCAGGGGCATCATATTGACTTCAGGGGTTCACGCTTTGGTGAGTGCCAAATTGACCAATCAGATTTTCCGCTTCCAAGTCTCGCTTACAAGGCTGACGCGGGCGTCTTTGAGCAGGACTTTTTGCGAATCGAACGAAATCTTTTGGCGAGCAATGAAAACAGCCAGCGTTCTCGACACACGGCCCACACAAAGCACCACTACACTACGTGGCGACACAACTATTGCTGGTACCTCTGGAGTCTGTCACTCGATGCCGTCCGTCCACATACACCCAATTTCCTTGACTTTTCCACTCGCTTCATGGCGCCTTCAACAACCAATGCGCGACATTCTCTCCAAAGTTCCCCGAACTGCTGATAACCTCTGAGGACCACAGAGGACTCGTGTAAGGCCGTCAAGCCCACCTTCAATACTGCTTCTACCCGGCCGCCAAACCCTGTTTTTCGAGACCATCACGTCAAGACGCATTGCAGAGACACGACTAACAAGTCTCTTCTCAGGTCCAGAAACCGATCCCGCGAAGCTACTACGAGTCCTCCTGACAAGGAACGGGGGACATGGACGATTGACGAAAATGATACGGCACAAGGAGTGGGTTCCGAATACAGGAACCATAACGGGCTTCGACAGAACGGCGCCAGTGGTCAAGTACCTCGACCTTTTGCGGTCTTCGAGTTCAGATACCGAACAATGGGTATGTCGACCCTACAACGCCATCTACCCGTGTTATATCCCGCAGAACGGAGAGGGCCTTATGTACGAGGGCATCGTTCCACGCCCTACCAATGAGGACGATCAAGGCACTGATCTCGAAAACGAGCACTAGGTAAGCCGCTCCAAGTCTAAAAGCAAGCTTACTGGTTTAAAAGCAGAGCACTAACCGCTTTACGTCTCCCAGCAGCGCCTTGCCGGTATCAAACCGGACCCAGAGAACACACGCGGCATCAAACCGGACCCAGAGAACACACGCGGTATCAAACCCGATCCAGAGAACACACGCGGTATCCAACCCGATCCAGAGAACACACGCGGTATCCAACCGGACCCAGAGAACACACGCGGTATCAAAAGAGAACTCATGGACCCGACCCCTTTTCCGGTATGCTATAAGCTACGCCGCTTGGAAAACGGAAAAGTCGAGATTGACCTGACGGACGATTGACACCTATCTATGGTATCCAGACGTTGTCATGCAGTACTTGAAGGAATGTAACCGCACATGGCACCGGCAATATCCGGCTTTTGGTAACGACGTGAAAACTCAATGCCTCCTAGATTGCATTGACTAACAAAGCTCTTCTTCCAGAACCGACCCCGACTTGGTTATTCCCCACCGCAATCCCGAATATATTTGAAAGAGGAATATCTCCAACATGGGATGGCTTTGCATTGGGAAAAGACTGGGATGGCTTTGATCCAAATCAGCTAGCAACAGTATTATCTATGTACATGCTCTTTGGCAGACAAATGCAACTCGTTCTTCACTTTGCATCTGTGCCTAATGGCTCTGTACGAAATTCAAGTGGCTTGCGTGCTGGTTCACCGTGTCTGTAGCCCGTATTGAGACAATTTCTCAAAGTCCCAGCAGTTCCATTTTGGTGTTAGTACCATACACAGGGACGGCGGCGAACTTGCGATGCAGCCCAGTGTTACGGACCCTACGAACATGAAGCACAAGAAAAAGCCTCAGTGCTCTAGGGCATGTCAATGCCCTGCAAGCATCCTTGCACTGTGTTCCTTGGGGGTTGTCGGTAGTATCTTGGCGTGGTTGCTATCAATGTGGTGATATTGAGTCGCAACTTCCCTCTCTTTCGGCGGGGTATGTCCATGTTTGTTGACTTTCGACTTGTCACCTCTGTCCTTCTCTTCCAAACCACGGTCTGCACCGACGACCACCGACAATGGACATACAGCATTCACCCCCAATGGACTCGACAGTCCCGACCGAGCCGACCGAGCCGACGATGCAGTCGCAATACACAGCCAACACGGCCAAGTGCGAGGAGCTCCTCGGACGCTGTCAAACAAGGGACAAGCTCCTACCTCAGCTGTACGACCAGCTTGTCAGGAGTAAAGACCCCAAGGTATACCGAAGAGTCTTTGATTATATGCACGGAGAATGTGGCGACTACCGGAAAGACCTCCACGGGGCCGCGAAGCTTCTTGCCGAGAACAAACTAGGCCAGGACGCCGAAGTCGAGAAACGAGTTGCCGAAAAGGCTGCTACTCTCAAGCAAGAATACGAGGCCCAGTTCAAGGGAAGGGAAGAAGTCTACCATCAAGAACTCGACAGGATCAACAAGAATTGGGTTGAGGTTGGTGCCAAACGCAAAACTGAACTCGAAACCTGGTTGAAAGACAAGAAGGAGGCTGTTGCTAAACGCAAACAAGAACTGGAAGCCTCGTTCGAAGACAAGGAGAACGATCTTGCCAAGCGGAAAACCGAACTCGAAACCTTGTACACAAACAAGGAGAAAGATCTCGATAAACGCAAAACCGACCTCGAAACCTTGTACACAAACAAGGAGAAGGATCTCGAGGGACAGAACAAAACGCTGGAGGAAAAGCTAAACAAGCAGGGGGAAGAGTTGAAGACGAAGGAAACGAACCTCCAGCGCGAGCGAGACGAGTTCGACAAACAAGCCAAGGAACGAACCAAGGCCACGGACGAGCTACTCAGGCAAGCAAAGGCTGACACTGACAAGCTCGATACTCGGGAACGGGCTCTCAAACAGGCACAGGATGCCTTTGAGAAGCTCAAGACCGAACAAAACAAGGCGCTCAAACAGGCACAGGGTGACTTTGAGAAGCTCAAGACCCAACAAGAAGAGTCGCTCAAACAGGCACAGGATGCCTTTGAGAAGCTCAAGACCGAACAAGAAGAGTCGCTCGAGCGTGAAAAGGCTGACATCGAGAAGCTCAAGACTCGGCAAGAAGATGCACTCAATGCTGCAAGGACCGCCTTCCTAACTGACAGTCTCGAGACGCTCGACTCCGCAAAGGACAATTTCAACATAGGCTTAGGGAACGGGCTTGCTGTCCTCGCCAACCGAGTGCCCGACCTCACAAGGATTGAGGCGTGGATCAATCAAGGTGCGCAGACCTTTGCCTACGATCAGAGCCGAAGAATTTCAGCAAAATTCGATCAAGTCATAAGGCAAAGCAACGGATCCGTCCGTCTCTGGGAAGACAATACCAGACTACTGGAGAGAACCAGCCAACTGGAACGACGGATCATCGAGCTTGAGAGTCAACTCGAACTGGGTAAGGCCGCCTTGGAGAAAAGCATCACTGACCAAGCCAGGAGTCTTGGACTGGTGGAGGGAGAGAGGCAAGTGTTGCAGGCGCGTGCCACTTCCCTTGAGGCCCAACTCAAGACTTTAACGGAATTGGAAGGACAGAACAAGCTCCTGTCTGAGCAATTGACGAAGGCACAGGAACGGCTCGCCGTCATTGAAGGTCAAAACAAGACCCTCGAGCAACGCAAGACCGAACTCGAGCGTCAATATTCGCCACTGCAGGAACATGCTGCAGAGCTTGAGGGTCAAAACAAGACTCTGTCCGACGGCAACGAAGCCCTCCAGAAACGGGCTGACCTCCTGGAGAGTCAAAACAAGGCTCTGTACAACGACAAAGAAGCCCTCCACAAACGGGCTGACCTCCTGGAGAGCCAGAACAAGACTCTGTCCAACGACAAAGAAGCCTTCCAGAAACGGGCTGACCTCCTGGAGAGTCAAAACCAGGCACTGCGTCAAGATCAGACCAAGCTTCGATATCAACATGGGACCCTGCTCCGGCAAAACACGAGACTGACAGCACAGCTTGCCTTCTCGCAAGGTCAAAACTTGACGCTTGGTGAGAGTCAGACCCATCTCCAGCGCCAAATCAATGCGCTGCAGGGAGATATCACTCTCCTTCAGGGACAAAATGATGCCCTCAAGAAGGAACTCAGTCAAAACAAGACTTTGCTTGACGAAAGGACAGAGCTTCAGAAACGGGTTCTCCAACTCCAGGGTAAGACCGAACTGATCGAGTCTTTGCAGGAAGGTATTTCCGCCGTCAAAGACCTCCAGAAGAAGTTCGAAGAGGATAAAGCGCGGCTGCAGGGAGAAAACACCACGGCCAAGACCACGATTAGCGACCTCGAGACCCAAGTCAACAATCTCAAAGGCGAAAACACGACACTGAGACAACAAGTTGACAGCCTCAAGACTGAGAACAAGTCCCTCTGCGAAGCCAAGTCGACCTTGGAGACCAAGAAGCAGAGGCTCAAAGGTTCAATTGACGTCCACGTGAACGACAAGACAGAACTGAAGAGACAACGTGACGAACTTTCCGGCCAGAACAATGCCCTCAAGACTCTGAAGACTCAATCAGAGGAAAAGAATGACGAGCTTTTGAGGCAAAAAGTATCGACCGATAAAGAGCTCGATAAAGCTAAAAAGCAGCTCGATGAAGCTAAAACGCAGCTGGCTGATGCAGAGGCAGCAGCTCAACTACACTCAGGGGAGGCTACAGAACTCCGGAATCAAGTCAAAGCGCTCACTGACAGTGTCAAACAATCCAATGACATCGCCGAAGCTGCCAAGAAAGCCCGCTCCGAGTCCGAGACCGAGTTCTCCAAGGTCACCAAGGAGCTCGAACAAGCCAACGAGAAGGTCAAAAAGCTCGAGACCCAATACGAGTGTGCTCGAGACTTTACCGCCGCGCTTGATGACTTAATCAAAAAGTCACTCAAGCCCGCAGAGGAATCGCTGCCTCCCACACCTGAGGTATCGCCGCCCTCTGCATCCCGCAAGAGACCCAGGGAGGTTTCGCCCGAGAGACCCGAAGGCCGCGGCGAATCCGACAAACCTACGGTTGCCGTCCAGCAAGTCTTGGGTGATTTGAAGGAGATAGGTGCATCGTGGCACAACATGGAACTCCCTCTCTCGGAGCTAATGGGCCATCTTAGCATCATTTGGACCAACCATGAAGCTCGCGCTCACTGGCAGGAGTTCTTACGTTCGGGTGATGAAGATTGTCACTGCTTCTACACCTTGGTGCGCTCCGGACATGGACGGTCCTCGAAGTGCAAGAAATACGTCAAATGCTCGTCTCGGGACAACGAAGACAAGCCATGTCTGCATGTAGAAATGGGCGGCACAACACAGAAGAGTAAGACGATATTCAATATCCCTACTCTGCCGGAAGATTATTATGATGACTGGAGTAGTGATTAATTGAAATCATTCTGGCGCCTCAACATTGCCTACTGCCCTTGTGACTTGTGGGTTGTGTGATTGTGATTTTTGCAACCTCTTCTTTTTGAATACAAGTGGGCAGGTACATATAAGATTATGTCCATGTCAGAGCGTGTTTTATATGCTGACAATCCTACACAGTTCAGATAATATCACTCAATATGATTTTGTTGCTGTATCTTGTCCAGGTGTTGCTATATAGCTTACTACTCTCTCATCTCGCAATGGCACAGTGATTCGCGTTGCTGTGAAAATGACTAAACATCTGCTGGATCTATCTTCTCTCGTTTATCTTCCTACTTGCCAGATAGGAGCTTGCCAGTACGCATCAGTGGACACAGGTAGCTATAGCAGTTTCATACCAGTCAGTTGCATCCGCTCATAGTTAGATACCGAAACCACTATAGAGTGGCCTTCATCGTTCCAGACCAATTCCGGGTCTGTAATCATATTAGTCGCATCAGGTTTATTACAACCTCAACATTCCCGGGGGGCCAAAGGACGGCGCGGCCCGACAAGCGTCTACACGTAGAGTCTGAGGACCTTAAGGACTCGCATCACCCGCCGAAAAGGCTCCGGCCCTCCAGTCCTCTGAGCAGGCTTGGGGTTTTCTAGAACAAATGGAAGCACAAATGCAAGAGCGCATTTTAAAAGCTGTTACAGCTTCCATGTCAACCTGGCAAGAGCAACAGCAACAGCAACAGCAACAGCAACAGCAACAGCAAGAGCAACAGCAAGAGCAGCAAGAGCAGCAAGAGCAGCAAGAGCAGCAAGAGCAGCAAGAGCAGAAAGAGCAGCAACAGCAGCAGCAATAAGAAGAGGAACTTGATGCTACCCTCTTGGGTGACCAGATGGAAGAACGTTTTGTACAGATCTTACAAGAGGATTACGAGGGTAAAAGCATCCCGGAAGTGATGCCTTGGGATATTTTCCATTTACTTGACCAATATTCCCGGGAGCTCATTGGGGTAGATGGTGGCCCCTGGCCCGGGTAACCAACTGCTATAGCTTACTTCAATGAACATCCATCTCACTCAAAGGCCATGCATGTCCAAACTACCTCTAGGTAATCCCGTGCCCATGATCATATCAGTCGCATCAGGCTGACTACAGCAACAACATCCTTGGGAAACCATAAAGTCCTTATACCGATAGTTCAAGACCCCTAATAAATAGACCCGGCTGGGCGTTACCTCTATGCTGCATTCTATCCACAAGCTTTATGTAAGTTGGGTTTGGGTTGGCTATTTCAGGATACCCTCAACGGACAACAATCCCGTAAGAAACTCAAGGAGAACTCATTCGATAGATACTAGGACAGTAGCGAGGAACACGGATAAAATGGGTACATAGCTCCCTATAGGACGTGGACAGAATCTCTTTCACCGTAGACGGATATAGTAAATAGAAATACAATCAGCGATATCAAGCAGCCATTTGACCTCACTAGATATACGAAATGTCTTCTCGTACGGTACCCCCATATATCGGATGAACACTTCTATCCATCGCCCCCTCTACCTGCGTCGACTTTCACATCGGCATCACCAACCACCATCGAGGTATGCTCTGCTAACAGGCCCCCCTTCAGATTTACCTCTACGTACCACCAACACCCTTTGTTTTGGCAGTTACGCGGTCGCCATGGCAAAGCAGCACCTCTACGACGAAGTTTCGGGGAGCTCAGAAGAGGACTACCATAGTTCAGCATCCCAGCCTGGCGCTGACGAGGGCGACGCCAACGATGAAGATCAAGCTGGAACGAAGACCCGTGTTTTGCGGTCCGGAAAGCAGGTCGATGGCGACGAACATCCACTGCCGAAACGCCCAGTTGGCCGCCCCAGAAAGGCCACTCTGCTCGAAGGCCAGTTTGGAACAATGGAGAGCATGAAACCTGACAAGCGACCAAGGGGCCGCCCCAGGAAGATTATACCAGAGCGCATGGAGCCAGCAGGCGTACCGGCGCAGCTCGAAATCGCAGTCGACAAGGTTGGCACTAAACTCAACGAGGCGGTGCGCAAGGACTTGTGCAAGCTCCCAGCACGCGTCGACTCAGCCGCCGCATGGGTCCATAACCAGCCAAACCTCGCCGATCTCCAACCTGTTATGGAGCGTCACAGCTCTACAGTACACTACCAGCGACGATCGTCATCCATGGAAGCATCAGACCAAAGCATGGGACAGCTTCCCTTCCTGCGTGTAAAGGGAAAGCCAAAAGGGCGGAGACCGTAGAATGTCAGACATTCGTCTTCGAGTTGTGGAAAAGCACAAGGATCTACCGCAGTCTCAGTAGAACATCCTCTTTGAGAGGATCGAAATCACTGCCGCTCAAGATCGCTATGCTAGCGAAGCAAAGCTAGCCGAGGTCAGCCGTGATGAGGACGCCCCGTACAAGATTCACACTCTCCATCTCGATTGCCTCATCAAAGCCCTCGATTCCATGGGTATGGGGTGGCCAATGTTTACTTCAACACACATGAATAACCGGTCGGCGCCCCGCGAAGAGCTACCACTCCAAGGATGAACTCCAAGATCTTTGAGAATACGCAATCCACTGTAGTATGGAGCTCGACGGGAAATACCAAAACAGACGACAATGCTCCGTACTAGGGGCAATTACAGCTAGCTTCCATGCAATCCTGGCAGGAAAGGCATGCCCACGAGCAAAGGGCTCAGCCATTTGAAGAGCGAGAGAAGGAGTTACAAGAAGGAGACCAAGGGCAATAGACAGAAGAAGAAATGGAACGAACTGAACAAGAACGATAGGAGTTCAGCCAAGTATTGGCCCGGGTAACTGACGAGGACGACGTTTTCCGTTTGATTGACCAATATTCCTGGGAGCTCCTTAGGGCCAATGGTGGCCCTGTTCTTCCTCTTGTTGCCTACCTAGGTAGAGGTACATTCGATCAACAGGCCAACCGCCCAATCTCCAGTTCCACAGGGGCAGGAAGAAAGGCAGCAGACAGAGGATGGACAAGCGGCTAGGACTTTTGCGTTCCTATAGAGGGCTGTCGCAGTTATCTGATCAAAAGAAAACCGCTGGAAGTTCGTGTCCCACGCCAGCCGATAATTTTGCGCCTCGACCGAGCAGAAACCGTGTTGCTAGCGACGATGACCATTCCGTTGGGGTTGCGTCTTCCCGCGCACATTTCAATTCCTGGATTTTCCACGCAGCCACAGCAGCACAGCTTCTTGTCTGAAACTCGATGCCAGGAAGCATCGAACCGCCAAATGCCCACAATGTATTCCGACAAAGAGCAAGACCCTAGGACTCCGAATCCTAAATCAAGTGGCAATCTTGCGCCCCGGCCGTGCAAGAAAAGCGTGCTGCCAGCGACGATGGCCACGGGCATTCTTTGAGCTACAGACTGGCTGCTCAATACCTCCCGACCAGGAGAAAAGCGCTGGAAGTTCGTATAAGCCAGGCGGCAATGGATGACCCTCTAGTCAATGGTTTCGAGCTTCTGCGGTGTTTCGTCGGTGATCGGTCGTGTGCTTCACGTGTGGTTCGCGTTTTGCCGCCATGGATGTAGCTCTTGATTTCCTCGTGCGCTCGTAGTATGTATAGAACCCGGAACCTGGTCTTTCCAACGTGTTAGCAATCAGGATGCTGTCTATGTTTCCGTATTGAACCCCTTCTTCGATGACTATCGCCTTGACTTGTCTCTTTCCCTGTTATTTGGCCCGTGTGTCTTTGGACTGCCGCTTTCTAGCGTGTTGGTCTCTGGCGTGTCGCCGTCTGGCGTGTCGGTCTCTGGTGTGTCTGGTTTGTTGGTCTCTAGCATATCGGTCTCCGGCTTGTTGGTCTCTGTCGGTCTCCGGCTTCAAGTTACAGGTCTCGATGTAGGTGTACCCATAGTTCAAGCTGTCCGCGATGTCTCTGTTCCAAATTCGCGGTTAGTGCTCTTGTTCTTGGACTCTCTGCTTTCGAACGAGTTTCTACTGACCTGTCGAATTACAGCTCCGTCCCCCCAGCCGCTTTCGTCGAGTTGATCTCGAGGCTGTCGGCATCGTTCAGATTTTCCCTCCATTCTCTGCGTCAGCGTCTTTTGACAGATCCACGCGCAACGATTCTTTCGCCGTGGGAGCATACCATCGAGTGCTTCAAGTGCTGATAATGTCGCTGGTGTTGTACTGGACATTGACGATGTCGTTGCCGGGGCTCAATGTATCGCCCTGCTGGTGCCATGTCGATGCTCGGCGATGCTGCTGCGGCCTGTAGAGGTGCCTCCCAGCCTCGCTGGTACGCCACTAAAGTAATGCGCTGCGGGTGGCGCCAAGATCGGGTGTCACCAGCCCTGCCGATGCCCTGCCGATGCAGGTGCAGCGGATGTTCCGCATGGTGCCCGCAAGTTGCACGCCAGTCCCGGCGCTCTCCTGCATAACCCGACGACATGGAATGGCTTCCTTGCAGGGCTCTATCCGTCATGCAAAACCAGAGCTGTCAACTTGACAACGCGGTGTACCTGTTGGTGGTGGCCGTCTTAGCGATTAGGGTTAGGGTTAGCTCCGGGGGTGTAGGGGGCCGGTGAGAGGCCCCCGCCTGTGGATGCTAACTTGTCGTTGGAAAAATGAAGCATTTTGGCGCCAGAAAGATGAATGAACTCATTTCATTGTATAGCGATCATTTGGATTTACGGAATGAATGGGTTGTGCCACCCAGCCGGCCTTCGTGCTTGACAGAAAATGCGCCCACCAACATCCATTCATATTTATGAGAAAGCCTAGATACACACACCCCAAACCTCCCTACACCCGTTTTCTACCAGAAATCCACAAAATAGTGGGACCGACAGCTGGATGACACCTGACATTGAAAACCCCGTTTTTACCCGCTAAATTTCGTCTTTCCCAAGCATTGAAACATTGTAACTTAAGTTGCGTTCGGAATCCCAGTATACCAGTATAGTAAAGGTTGCATTACTGTACATGGTCTGCATCAATTCTCCTGCACAGTAAAGGCAGCAGTAAGAGGAGACAGTGTATATATACCTTTACACTGTGGTTAGTACTGTGGAGCTCAGATAGTAGATTTCAATTGGGAATAGCCTTATTAATTGTCTTTTATAGCGGCGACCCCCTATATTTATAGGGGGTTAAGCACTATAGTGGCTTTTCTTACTGGTATAAACATGGGGGGTAGGAGCAGTATGAAATTGAGGATTACAGTAAAAACCCCAATAATTTCTGGCCTTCTGATTGGTTAGATGCACTTCATTGGAGAAATTTGGGGAAGCGCAGCGGCCTACATCGACTTGCAGCTTTTTACTGAAAAACAGCCGAACACAAAAAGGCCGGCAGTATGCAGTTCCTTACTGCCATATAAACCTGATTTCCCCTACTGGTGTACTGGGATTCCGAACGCAACTTTAGTCAAAATTTTCGCACTTTCCAACTTGCACATTTGCACCCCTTTCTCGCCCCCTTACACCACAACACACGTCGCGCACCAGCACCAACCAGAGCGGTCAATTAATAGCGATTTGCACTAAACAATATGAATTTATTACGAGATTTGAGTTATAGGGAGGCACGGAGAGGATGTGAATCACCTGGGTCACCTGGGTCACATGGGGGGTTTGATTCAAATGGTCATGACCATTCAAAACGGCCAGAAATACCGCTAAAACTCGATAATTTACATGACAGCTGCCATCTGGGAAAAACGGGTGTAGGGAGGTTTGGGGTGTGTGTATCTAGGCTTTCTCATATTTATTCCAGCACGTTCCCAATTTCCATGTTTGCCCAATGCTGAACGACTTGCAATGCTCACATATTCTCCCGTCGGCAAGCTCCTGTTTATGCCCACAGGCTCTACGTGAGTTTTATTGTACGATCACTCGATTACGAAAACCCAAACGACATTTGTGCCAGGCCACTACATCAGGAAACTATGCTCTATATTATTATCAAATATGTCCTTACATATAAATTATTCGTATTATCTACTCAATTTGTTTCATCAATATCACTTGGGCACATTGGTTATGGAAGGTGTTATACATTCACTTGCACGCAAAGACGAGAAAACATATTAAGACGGAGGCGAGAACAAGTCAATTTCATTCTAGACTACCTCCGATGCGCTGCCGGTCATGTCGGAAGCGACAAACCCTCATGTGTATCACGGGCAAAGGTTGGGTGTAGATGTAGATATGCGTAATTGCACGAAGGAGAAAGGAGGAGAGTGTAGACGAGTGCCTAGAAGACTGGCCTTATAAAGGGCGGCCAACGGTGGGCCCGATATAGGTCTACCTAGCGGGCCGCCGCTATAGCTAGTCAATTGATAGCGATAGTAGTCTCAAAAGCTGCTATGCGCTAGTATAAGGCACGTGAGTGAATACGTGCAATACAGGCTAGCCTTGTAATACTTCCCCGGACTAAAAGAAGCTATATAGCTGATTAATATTATATAAAATAATAGAAATCCCTATTAAACGAGTAGTTTGCCCTCGAAATGCCTCTATAGCCGCCGCTACTATAAGCCGCGGTAACTTCCGTCGCGGGGTTAAAGCCTCCCGCTCCGTCTTCGATCTTCCGTATCCTCTTACCAGGACTTCCGTTCTTACGGCCGGTTCTCTTATCTTCGCCGCCTTCTCTAATAACCGTTTCCGCTTCTTTTCCGCCGCTACCTAATTTAAGGGGTACGGTTCGTTTAGGTATACTTTGTAAAACTTCCGTATTTCGTCGGGGGCTATAACTATATTAGCGCGCAATTACTATAAAAGGTTATAAGGGGGTCCCTAAACGATATAATATTCCTAATAGCTTTTTTCGTTCTTCCGGCAGCTATCGAACTTCTCGAAATTATATTTAATTAAATCTTCCCTATCGTCAATCCTCTTTATAACCCGTCTGTAATTAGTACGAACGTCTTATTCCTTTACGAGTACCTACCTTAAAACGCTAACTTCGTCCTATAGCTTTATTTTATTAATATAGAAGGTTAGGCTATACTTTATATTAATTAGGAGTTTAAATATAATTCTATAATTATCCGCTTTAAGGATTTCGAAGGGACTTTTAAATAAGGGCGTAAATTTGGCGTACGGGCGACCGGTTTCGAAATTTTTTATATTAAATAAAATCTTATTTTCCGTCTTATATTTTAGGGCATCCGACCGTCGAATATTAATATTATCTTCGTACCGTTATTAAATTCGTTTAGCTTAGCCGGTAATATAATTCAAGACTTCTTTAAAGTAGTTAGCGATTTTATTAGCCTTGAAATATTCTACTTATTATTATACTAATATATTTAGAGGGTAGGGTTTCGCTAATTCAACGCTTATATAAGGGTAAAAACTATAATTAGCAAAGAAGGGAAATATTCCCGTAAATTTAAAAACTAAATTATTACTAACGAACTCCGTAATTAGCAATTAATTTACTTAATTATTTTATACCTAATTAATATAAAGACGGAAGTACTTTTCTATCTCCGTATTAATATATTCGGTCTAGCCGTTAATAATTGGGTAGAACGCGGAGGAGGGCTTAAGAATTACTTTTAAATACGAAGATAGCGTCCTCTAAAATTGTAAAACGAATTAGGAGTCGCGATCGGAGATAATAGAATCCGGTAATCCGTAAATATTATAAACCTTTTTAATAAAATAATCCGCTAATTCCTCGGCCGTAAAGTTAATAGTAGGGATATAATATTATATTTTAATTAAATAATTAATAATAACGGCGACGTATTTGAATTCCTATCCGTAATATACGTAAGGCGTTAGCGGAGTAATATAATCGATTAAAATATCTTTTTAGGGTACGAACGGTACCGCTAATAGCTTTAGAAAATTATAGGGGGCGTATCGTAATAGTTTAAATTTAGCGTATACTAAATAAGCCTTATAGTAGGCTTTAACGGTAACGTATATCCTTAATTAAAAGAAAGATTGCGAAAGTAATGAATAAATTTTTTCGCGGCCCGGGTACCTAATTAAAGGTAAATTGTAAACGCGACGAAGGAATTATAATTAAAATTCGGTATTTGTAGGGTTAACGAAAATAGCGCTATAATAATATACCTATCCTTAAATCGCTTTATATTCGGCGAAAGATATTTTTTTTATTTAATCTTTAATTTCTTTAAATTATACCTTCCGGTTGGGGTTTAATAAATAGGTTATAATATTTTATAAAAAAATTAATTTTTCGTAACTTTCCGTAACTAAATCGTCGGTAGACTTCTCGTTTATAATTTCTAATTTATAAATATACTCAATATTAATATTAACCTCCTCCTCTCTATCTTTTAAAACGAATACTCCGTTAACGAAAATATTATAATTAAATAGGACTTTATTCCTAATTAGTAATTGTTCGTCGGTATTATCTTTAGGTAAATCTTTTAATTTCCTATTTAGGGCGTTGGGATGTACTTATAGCGAGCCCGGTCGATATTTAATTATAAAGTTAAATTGAGAGAGGAATTAGGATTATCGTATATAATAGGAGGTAAATTATTTATTAATAGTAAAGGTTTTTAGAATTTTATAATTTATAAGGACTACGAACAGCTCTTATATTCTTTTTAATTTAAAGCGCTATTCCTCTAAGGCTTTAATAATCGCTAATAATTCTTTATTATAAATATTATAATTATATTCGGTTGAAGAATATTGTTAATTAAAATAGGCGATAAGGCGAAAAATACTTTCCTCGTCGTATTATAATAGTATATTACTATAAATCTAATTCGAAGTATCCGTTTTAATAACTATCTATTTAAATTAATTGTAAATACAAAGTATTAGTCCGCTATTAAAAGCCTTTTTAAGGGCTTTGAAAGATTTCTAATATTATTCCGTTTAATATTAATTTATAACTGTCTTTTTAATTAATTCGTATAGCGGACCGGTAATAATTGAAAAGTATTTAATAAAGCGACGATAGAAATTAATAAAACTTAAGAAACGTTATAGTACCTTCTTAGAATTTAGAACTTCCTAAGACGTAATTATAAAAACCTTCTCTAGATCTATTTCGAAACCTCCCGGGGTAATAATAAGGCCTAAATACTTCGTATACGTAACGTAGAATTCGTATTTATCGATATCGATTTAAAACCTTACCTTAATTATCTATTATAAAACTTCCTTAATATACTTCTCGTATTCCTCTTTATTATCCGAATAAATTAGGATATTATTAAAATAAGTAGTAGTATAAGTATTAAATATATTATATAGTATATTATTAATATAATTTTAAAAGGTTTTTAGAGCGTCCTATAGGCCGAAAGGATATATAATAAATTTGTAAAGGTTAAAATAGGTAATAAAAGCAATAAATTACTTATACCCTTCTTTAATACGGATCCTATTAAAGGCGGTAATAATATCGAACTTAGTAAAAATTTTAGCCTTATAAATAGTATTGAAGGTCTCCTTAATCAACGGTAACGGGTATCGAATCTTTATCGTTATATTATTAATATTACGGTAATTTACGTAAATACGGATATTATTACCCGGCTTCTTAATTAATAAGATAGGCGAAGCGGCTATAAATTATAATAGGCGGATAAATTTCTTCTTTAAATTATTATTAATTTACTTCTTAATTATAATAATTTCGATAGGTGATATTCGCTATAATTAGGCGTTAGGGGGTATTTCGCCCGGTTTAAATTCGATTTTATAATTATAAGAGTAGTATAGAGGGACTTTATTTACTAAAGAGGGGAGGAAGGCTACTACTTCGTCGACGTAGCGGCGGCCTTCTAACTTCTTTAAGATTTCGAGAATTTCGTTCTTAATCTTTATAAGGTAATTAGTTTTATCGAAAAACTTCTTCGTATCCTTTTTAAAGATCTTAATTAAATATATTCGTCGGATTATTTCTTTATATAATAGTACGTCTTCGTTGAAGTTCCCGGTAAGGTGAATAATTTTAGCTAAAATTGTAGTTTCGTAGGAGTCTTTTAATATATAAATACTAATTATTTCGTTAATAAAATTATAAAGAACGGGGGGAAGATTTTCCTTATATTATTAGCTATTGCCCTCTATAATATTATTAATTATTTCCTCGGTTAAGTTTATATCCTAGATCTCCGCTATAGTTATTAATTTTTCGATTTGAATGTAATTCGTAACGTACGGCTATAATTATTACGATTTGTAAACGTAGTTAAACGTAACTGCGTTAAATTCCCTAATATCTTTAGGATCGAGGTCGTAATTGGATTCGCGGTAATAATAGGCGTAAAGGCGATTCGTATTTATAAAAACGTAACGGCCGGTAAAGTAAACATAAAGTTCGTAGAGCGTAGGGCTCTTAATTTTAATAAGGAGAGCGGCCGTACTAATAATATTGATTTTTAATTCGGCTTTCCTAGCTATTAATATTTTAATAGGGGTAGGGACAATTCGGTAGTTAGTTTTAGGGTCGACTTTAAGGGTTTTCGTAATTGGAAGTAATTCTACGATTAGAAATACTTCTGCGATTAAAGGCTTTAGAGTAGACTCGGTAATGGTGGACTCTAGAGTGGGTTCGGTAATAGTAGGCTCTAGAGCGGGTTTAGTAACGGATTTTAGAGTGGGCTTAATAATAGATTTTAGAGCGGGCGCCGGTTAGGGGGTAGCTTTTTTTCGAATAAAGGTTATAAAGACTTTATTAATAAAAATTTTAAGGGCTACGGTTTATTCCTTAGAAAGATTTAAAGGTAAATAGCGGTTATAATAAATAGGGTTATTAAAGTATACCCTATACTATTTGTAATCGATTTTAGGCTTATGGTATTATATTTACGGGAAGCTTAAAATTACCGGGTAGTTTTTAAAAATATTATAAACTAAAAAGGTAATAGTTTCTTCGTAATAGCCAATATAGAATTTAGTTATTACCCCCTTAGAAATAATACTTTTAATTACTTTATTAATGAAAACCAATTTTTTTATACGAAGGAACCGGAAATGGGGAAGGTTATTTTTAATAATAAACGATCGATTAATAAAGGTAAAGGCGGAATAACCGGTATTAATAAGCGAAATATAATAAATTTTGCGTAGTCCGGTTATAATATAAGAAGATAAGAGTATTAAATTTGGAGAAGTAGAACTATTTAAGGATTATATTATAACTTCTTCTAAAATTTCTAATTTTAATAAAGAATTTAAAATTCGTTTCTATAATAATAATAATAATTAGAAAGGCCTTTATATATAATTAAGTATAAAGGCTATTCGTTTTCCGGATTATTATAATATTCGCCGCTAATAACGGGCTCCGCGGGAATAATTATAGTAATAGCGGCGGCGGGCGCAATATTAATAGCGTAGACTTCCTCTTAACCGTTATAGTTATAATAGTTCTTACTTTTATTCCTACTTTTATTTTTACCCTTTTTATATTAAGGGCTTTTACTACCGTAATTAATAGAAGCGAAATAGTTGTAAGTAATATAGTTGTTTCTGCTGTAACGGTAGTATTTGCTATTACGAATACGTTAGTCGAAAATATCTTTATAAATAAAAATAGCGAAGTCGACGGTATTAAAATCTATTTTATTACTACTTTAATTAATAGTATAATTGTTAGGGCTACTACCGCCGCTACTACTACTACTATTAATATTACCTTTATTACTAACGCTAAATTTTATTACTTTATAAAAATAGTCGGCTAATTTATTATAATAATTTACGTTATCGAAATTACGAGCGATAAAATAGTAAAAGTCGAATTATTTAGTAAAATCGTTTTCAATAAGGGGGTTATAGTAAATTAAAGTATTACGGAAGTGCTTATTAATTTTATTGTATAAGTAATAGACTTTTATAGCGTCGTTAAAGTTATAATATAATATAAGGGTAGTAAATTCGACTTCGAATTTGGAAAAAGGCGTATTCTTCTAGTATAAATTAGTAAAGCGGTAGTTAGCGTCGAGTTTAAAGTTAATATTATCGAAATAATTGCTAAAATATTTTATAAAAGTAGCGCTATCCTTTTAATGTTATTTCTCGTCGTTAATTTCTAATAATATAAAATCGAAGTCGGTTTAAATATTAAATAAGAATTCTAAGCCCAATAATATTGTAATTTTAAAGATTTTAATATCTTCGGTAGTAAAATAAGCCTTATCGATTCGCTATAAAGTAATAATATAGAACTTCTAAGAGCGGAAGGTTTTGTAATAATAAGCGGAATCCTTCTTTTTATTATTAAAAATAGAGGGGTCTTCGATAGAATATTTAAGGAATATATTAGAAAATACTATTTCTATTTAAAAATTTACGAATTTTTATTAAAATATAGCGTATCCCTACTAGAGTAGGGCGTACTCTTACTTTAATTAAGTATATTCGAAGTTAAAAGTATTGAAAGCGGTTTAGTTATTGTTTACGATTTAATGTACGACGTTAAACTCGTATTTAAAGCGATAAAAGTCAGCGGTAATATTATTGTTGTTTTAGAGAACGGAGAGAAAAATACGACCGAGAGGTTTGATAATCGATTAAAAAGCGGATTTGCTAGCGAATTTAGTAACGGTTATAAAGTAATTGCGAAGGATAAACTTAAGTCTATTGTTATTAATAAGTCCGCTAAGGAGATTTTCAATTCCGCGGGTAAGGTCGATTTCGAATAGGGTAATACGATTAACGTTGGTATTAGGGATGTAGTTTTCTATAAAAGCGTTAAAGAGGTTACTGAAATTGAAAGGGTTATAAGGTTCGCTATCGCTATCGGACTCTAGGATTACGGCGAAATTAGGTAAACCGGTTTTAATTCTATTATTACCGGTAGAGAGAAAGGGGTAATTACTAATATTAAGACCGTTATTATTACTATTGGCGGAGATAATTAATATAGGGAATACAACGATAATTTATCGTCGAAACGAAGTAAAAGAGAAATCTTTTATTTATTAAATAAAAAGAGTAATTTCTTATTTACTAAGTAAAGAAACGTAAGCTAAACCGCCGCAATAGGCGTAATCTAATTTAAATAATAGTATTAGATTTTACGATTTAGTAACGAGGCGATTCTTATACGAATAAATTGCGTAGTTAATTTAATAAGCGCGTAATTCTACGGATTTTGGGGTTTGCGTTATGAATGTAGTAGTTAAAAGGTATAATTAATTATTACGGGTAAAGGTTGGGTATAAATATAGATATATATAATTGTATAAAGGAGAAAGGAGGAGAGTGTAGACGAGTGCCTAGAAGATTAGCTTTATAAAGGGCGGTTAGCGGTGGGCCCGATGTGGGTCTACTTGGCGGGCCGCTGCTATAATTAATTAATTGATAGCGATAGTAGTCTTAGAAGCTATTATACGCTAGCATAAGGCACGTAAGTAAATACGTACAATATAGGCTAGCCCTGTGATAATGTGGTAGGGTTGCCTTTGTCCTTGGACTGCTGGCGCCTAAGCGCTATTATATGCCGCCAAAAGGCAGTAACGTGCTGACTGATTTTAGCTTTTGTCAAGGGAGATTCTGAGCTCATCTCCTCTTTTATGAGCTTGTCCATCTCCTTCCCAGCCTCATCCGGGTCCGGTGAGGTGCCGTTGGGATACAGACGGTCCTATGTCTTCGACAACTTCTTTTCTAAGCGTTCCTTGGCTTCTTCTTGTTGAAGCCATCACCATGTCTTGGCTTCCTTGGCATTAGTGGATACGATCCACACATAGCTACCCTGTATATAAGTCGGACTTCGCCCTCCTTTTCACTTTTCTCTTACTCTCTCCCCAATCAATTAAGACATTCACCACTACATTCGTCGTTTTACGTAATCACCTCCTTCCGTATAGTTTAATAGGTTATAAGCCCGGATACGCTATGCGATTAATATCACCGCTAAATCTATATTCTTTACTTACCCCCTCATTTCCCTATATTATATCCTTTTATCTTTCTTCTCAAAAGAAAAGATGTTGTTCGCATTCCAAAAGGTTTATACTTCTTACTAAGTATAAATACCGCTATTATATAGCTATAAGGTCTATACTCGTATAGACTAGCGTACGGACTACTATATATATTATATACGTATAAAATCTTAGTAATTTGAGATACGGAGTTGATTTACTACGTTATAAATATATTAGATTTTTACTTTCCCTAACCTTTTGAAAATCTATTACGGAATCTATCAAATCCATTACGTTTAATTATATCTTTATTAAAATCGTTCGATTTCTAACCTTATCTACCCTTAAAAACTCAACGGAAGTACAATTTCCAAATAAAAGACCGCTTTCGCCCGTTTTAATACTTATAGCGCTATTTACCTACTCTATTATCTTCGCCGTTTCGCCGGCGATAATATCTATTATACGAATTGCGATTTCGTAAATTCCTTAATAATAGGTCGGATATTTATTTCTATATCTACGGTTCGGCGTACTTACTTTATAAAAGATTTTTAATAAAATCTTTATAAAGTATATCGGTATAATTTCCGGCCGCGCCCTATAAAATTATTATTTACCCGCCGTTATTTTAATTATTACGACTTTATTTATTTTTTAGAAGATATCTTTACCGTACCCTAAGTCTTTTACAATTCTTTTTAAAACTCTACCTTTACTACGCTATTACCCCTAAAATCTTCTATTACTATTCTTTTAGGCCTTATTTAAAGCCTAATATTATTTTCTCCTCTTAATTTTACTGACTTTTAGAGATTTATTACTATAAATCTTCTTTTAGCTCCTCCGCCGCTACATTCTAATACTTAGCCCCGCCGCCGCTAAATATTTAAATCGTAATTATTATACTTAATAAAGACTTCGACGAATTTATTTCTATTCCCCTCCTTAAAAGTAGAAGTATTAATTATACCGCTTAACGTAGAGCCCTTATTAGTTATATTTCCTCTAAATCTAATTTCGATATTTACTATAGCGCCGACCCCCCGGCTCCCCGGCCTAATACCCCGGATTAGAAGAATTTAGAAAAGTATAACGCATAGCTTATAGAATAATACTAAATATTAAACCTTTTCGATAAGAAGCTTATCCTTACTATTCGTAATAATTTTACCCGCTATAAGCCCTCTACTATTATTAAAACTTTCGAATAGGCTTATATTTACTACTACCTAAAGGATACTAAAGGCTTCCGGAAGACCCTAACCCGTTATTACAGTACTACCCTCGCTAAATGCGATAATATTATTAATTTCGCTAATTGCCTGCAAATTATTTAAGACGAATTTGCCGAGATGGATCCTAATTATACCTATTTACCGGATTCTTTCGTAATCGACTACTTTTTTTACGGCCTAGGCTTCGAATATAATACCTTCGCTTCTAAATTCGCCTAAAAATACGTTATCCTACTTAAACAGGATAATTCTAATATTATTACCCGCTATACCATTACATTTAATAAAGTTAAACGCGCCGTTGAAGCCGAAGAATTATTAATTAACTAATATAAGGCCCGGAAGGATAATACTAATGGCAAAATTACATTCGATTCGCAAGCCGTTCTTACGGCCTATATTACCTAATTTACTATAGGTATTAAGCCCAAATCCAATAAGAGACCGCACGGCAATAATAAGGAATATATTTAGCTTCTTTATTCGGTATATAAAATATTAAATTATAGTAATTCCTATTATAATATCTAATACTCCAACCGGTATAGTAGAACTAATTAAAATATAAGTTTTAAATTAAATATTAAACCTCAATCCTTAACTACGTTATTAATTACCGGCTTTAACAAATATTAATTCGACGAATATTTAGAGGACTTACGCTCTATTAAGCGCACTTATACTAATTAGGAAACCGGTAGCTTATAATTTATTATTAACTTTTTAGAATTTATAAACTATACGGTATTCGGTTCTATTACCGACCCGCTTATTTCTCCGTCCCCGCCGCCGTCCCCGCTACTATCCCCGCCGCCGTCCTTATTACCGTCCTTATAGCGGAGGGAAGTTTAATTTTCCTAAATTTACCCCCCGCCGCTATTATTAACCCTAGCGCTTACCGCCCTAATAATTTTATTCGTCGATACCCTCTCGGCTACCTCTCCTTTCCTTACTATTATTCCGCTATTCGGTTCTAAACTTATAAAGCGTATTATTACCTTATTTACCTCCAAGTCCCGCTACGAATTTCTAAATAATTTTAAATATATCGTTATTATTAATTCTAACGCCGGTAGTTATTTATTTTATAATAAGACTAGTTTTAAAAGCTTACATCCCTATACCGGCCCTCCTATTATAAGAATAGGTAATATAGAAATTACTTTAGAAATAACCGGTATTTATTTATTACAGACTTTTATTTATAAAGGCAATTCGTTTTATATTTTATTAGAAGGCGCCTATTACTTACCAAAAATCGCTTATAACCTCCTTTCTATTTTATAATTCGACTATAAAGGCTTCGTTGTAATATTCGGAAACGGCTTAATTATAGGAGTTTATAATTATAAAATCCGTTTTAAAAGTTTTAATACTAATAGAATTTATATAGTAAATTAATTAATTAATAATTTAGTACGTCGCCTTACTTTTACTACTTATATAATTAAAAGAAAGAGGTTTAAAATATAGTATAACCGATTTACCTACTTTAGCGAGGGGAATATCGTTTCCCTTTAGATAATATTTATTAGTATTTACCCCGTCCTTAATTCCTACTTTTACAATAAGTATATATTTAACCGCTTAAAGTAAATTCCCTATAGCGGATTAGTATATAAAGGGAATCGACCCCTTAAATATATCTATATAGATACGTACGGCCCCTTCTATTTCGAAGGCCTTTAGGGATAACGTTATTAGATTACTATTATTGACGATTTTATTTAATATATTTAGTATTACGTTATTAAAACTAAGGACGAATTCCCCTAAATCGTTACTAAATAGTTCTACGAATTTAATAAGTAGGAGTACCCTATACGGTATATTTATTTCGATTAGACTAGTAAGAATATTAATAAGAAATTTCAATTGTAGTATACTAATTACTTTATATAATTAATATATTTAATAGTTAATTAATACGAATAAAATAGTATATTAAAACGTTTTAATAGAATTTTGTAAGAACGCCTAATTATTATTTTAGTAAATAGTAATTTCAACCGTTACTTTTGGCCTATCTTCCTCTAAATAGTTATTTATTTCAAAAATTAGTGCCCTAGTTAAATAATAAATAAAATACCTTTTGAAATATAGAATAGCCGTAAGCTTAATCTTTCTTATTTAAGAATTATTAGCGCCCTTTGCTACTACAAATTGCCCGACTCGGATTTCCTAGGGAAGTTAATATTTGCAGTTGGCCGAAATAAGTTGTTGGGCTACGAAGGCTCGATAAATTATATTATCCTTATAAATAATAATAAGGTTATTTCAATTAATAACATAGTTGTCGACGAAATATATTCCTATATTTTACTAAACCTTATACCAACGGATTTTAATATTGCTAACGATTTAGTACCTTCCTTTTATCCCCTACCGGATTTTAATTTTAGTACTTCTATTATAGATTTCGCTTCGTCTCCCGATCTTTCTATCCCTATAGATTCTATCCCTACCGATTTTTCTAACCCTATAGCGGGGAGGTGCCTAAGTAAACCGGATAGCCCCTCTACCGTTCAAATCTTATTAATACCCTTATTATTAGTATATTACCGGCCTACTAATTTTTAGGTATCGGCTTTACTTCTACTACTCCCGCTCCTATTACCGATATTTCTATTAGTTTATTTATTCTCTTCTATTCTAAGGGGAATTCCGTTGGTATAGCTAAGGGGAGTTCTTAGTTCGCCTATACTATCTTTATAATTAGTATTATCTTTATTATTATTATTACTTTTTATTCGATTATTTACGCTTTTACTCCTAAACAGGTTACCCTAATACCCGTTTTAATTAGAACTAACCCTATTAGATTCAACCCTATTAGATTTATCTTTATAAATCCTCGATATTATTTATATTAGTAGTGATTTAGGCCTATTCGATTTAGACTACTAACATTCCATTATAGACCGTTACCCCGAATTATATCCCTTAAAACTTATTATTTTCAATAAGTAATAGTTACTACTAAAAGTTATTAATAAATTTACTAATAATAACTTATTGGCTCTCATTACCTTTATTACCCTATTAGTATTAGAATTTAAAAATCTTCGAGAAGCTATAAAACGCCTAAATTAGTAGTACTAGTAAACCGCTATATAAGTAGAATATTAGTTATTCGTCAATAACTAAATTTAGACCCTCCTTCCTCGTAGTATTAGCCGCCGGCTATTATCCGGAAAGTAGGTTTATAAGCTTAAGACCGGTACTTACGGCGAGGTCTTTCGCTATAAGGTTTATTAGGTAGTTTATAGCTTTAAATAATAGGAGGGGATTAATTATAACAAGACTTTTGCCTTAATTATAAAGCCTATAAGTTATAAATTTATTTTCGCCCTTACCGCCGCCTTCGATTTAGAATTAGAATAAATAGACGTCCAAATTATTTTTCTCTACGGTTTAATTAAGGAAGAAATATACGTAGAATAACCCCCCGGTATTATTAGTAGTAATTTAATTTTAATATATAAGTTTAATTACACTTTATACAAATTAAAATAGAGTTTACGTATTTAGTATAATATTTTAATTATATTTCTCAATAGCTTCGGTTTTACCCCGCTCCTTATTAATACCGCTATTTTTAGTAAAGGTATTACCTATATTACTATCTATGTTAATGACTTTCTTATTACCGGCCTATTTAAAACCGACGTTTAAACCTTAAAAGACGCATTTAGTAAATACTTTAAAATAACCGATATAGGATTGTATTTATATTATTTAAGTATAGTTATTATCCGCGATAGGCCTAATTATATCCTTCGACTTAATTAGAAGGCCTATATTGAGAAGATATTCAAAGATTTCTAAATATCGGACTATAAACTAGTAATTACCTTTATAGATACCGATAAAATATTTGAATTACCCGAAGATTTTTAAGCGTCCGATACCGATAAGTATTAGTATATTAGTATTATCGGTTTCCTTATATATATTATATTCGGCACCCGTCTAAATATTACTTTTGCCGTATCCTTTTGTAATCGGTATTTTATACGATTAACCTAACCCTATATTATAGCCGTAAAACGTATCTTCTATTACTTTTAGAGTACTCTTACCTTTTGCCTTACTTATTCCGGTCTATTATTTATTATACTTATTGGATTTACGGATGCCAATTGGGGTAGGAATACTACTATTAAACAATTTATTAGAGGATATATATTTTATATCGGTAGTATAGTTATTAATTAGTAATTAAAGTACTAGTAGACCGTCGCCCTATTATTTTACGAAGTAGAGGTTATAGTTTAGATTTAAGTAGTAAAAGAAGCGATTTGGCTTAGGAGATTATTGTCCGATTTATCCTTTATATTTATAATTACTATTATTATTTATTGTAATAATTAGAGTACTATAGCCTTAGCGAAGAACCTTTAATACTACACTTATACTAAGTATATTAGTATTTAGGAGATATAGTATAAGGAAGCCTAGATTACCGGAAGTATTAATTTTTAATACGTTATTATTAAGGAATAGGTCGCCGATATTTTTATAAAGGCTTTACTCCGAGGAATCTTTATATAGTACTATTAAGCCTTAGGGCTATTAGAGCTTTTTACCTTAGGGTTGTCAAAGATTTGAATAATGCTTTTCTAGTATCCGATTATTTATTTCCCTATACTTATATTTATTAAACCTTTTGTACCTAGATAGGTAGTTATTATATTACTATACTTATCTTTTATCGTTTACTACTTTTTCTAGGGTTTGGTTAGCCCTTCCTATATATTTCCCACTCCCTCTAATTAGTTCGATACACCCTTCAACGGTTTGAGTCGCGAATCCTCGATTTCCGCGAAATTCCCTAGTATAAAGAACTTTAAAAATCGATTTATTAACTTTCCCACCACCCTACGACTTCTTATATATATTTATCTTATTCGTTTCAACGAAACGAATTAATTAATCTCACTCCTAAAGTCTTACGACCTCTCTATCAAAAATTATTACTTTTCTTACTTTTTACTTACAAATTTCTCATCTATTTTTATCCTTTTCACATTTTATCTTTCGTATTACCACCCCGCCGTCCCTTATATTAACCCTTTATAGTAGTAATCCTTTTTTCCTACTAGGTTTTACTAGTACTAATTATATTAAGCTAAGAGAATACTTATAAATAACCTTACTTTTACTACTTTCGGTTACTTTTTTACTTCTTTACTTTATCCTTTTTTTTCTTTTTTCTCTTATAGGGCAATTTACGTTTAGATTAAGGGGGAGTATTGAAGCTATTACTATATTTTGGCTTCCTTAGCATTAGTAGATACGATCTATATATAGCTACCCTATATATAAGTCGGACTTCGCCCTCCTTTTCTCTTTTCTCTTGCTCTCTCCCTAATTAATTAAGATATTTACTATTACATTCGTCGTCTTACGTAATCACCTCCTTCCGTATAGTTTAATACTTCTCGTAATGCAACAGTTTGTGTGAATTGTTGACGCTGATTTTCCGCCGCCGATGGACGATTCGTTGAAGCTATTATGGCATTCGTCTGATCCCCCCTCTAACGCGCTGCCTTATCCAGCTCCGATTGTAATCCCTTGGACATGGTCACCGCTGGGTTTTCACGGATCCAGTTGCCGAGCTTTGACCATAAGTCCCACATCCTGATTGCCGTTGTCTTTGCGAACCTGGGAGGAATTGATTGTTTTGGCCCGACAATCAACTTCGTGAAGTCGTCTTCGAAATAGACGACCAACCCCGCGACGTCGGGTATTCCTTCGAACTCAATCATCACCCTGCGATTGTCGCCTACGCAATGCTTGTAGCACCAATCCGCGCTTTCGAGTTGGAGCTCGAATGGGGTACGAGAAAAGCTCTTTGTGGCCAATTCCCACAGCTTTGCTCGCTCAGCACGATCAAGCGTATATTCCGGTCGCTTGTACTCCCGCAATTGCTTCTTCAGACTTTCCTGCTTCAGAGCGCCCTCTTGGTCAGCCTTTTGTTGGTTCAGCCTTGTAGCCTGGTTTTGTCGTTGGAGTAGCAATGGAAACGCCATTTCCTTGGGTTTGCCCACGGGCGCATGTTGCGGCGGCCGAGCCTTGTAGTTCGGGGGTGCATGCATGGAGGCCGACAAGCCCTTGGGGATTTCTGTGCCCTGCTGTGACGGTTTAGCATGTTTGGCCGTCTCACCACCGCCATATGCCTCCTCGCACAAGAAGTTGGGGGTTGAGCCTGAGGGATACACCTTCTTGGGAACAGCCTGCATGGATCCCTCCAGGCCACGGTTCTGAACAGCTCCCCGAGGAGTAGCCGTGGAAGCGGTCGGCTTGGCTGTATGACGCGGGGCAGTTGCTTTGTTCTGAACAGCTCCCCGAGGGGCAACCGTGGAAGTGGTCGGCTTGGGCGCGGGTCGCGCGGCAGTTGCTTTGCCTTTCTTTGCGTTCTCGGCCACGCCTGGTTTGGCCAGTGCCTTCTTTTCCAACTCGTCCTCCTCCGTCATATCAGCCCAGCTCGTCGACTTGGGTTTATCCTCGGACTTTGGTGGGATTAGCGGCACTACCGCCTTCAACACCGTAGTAGGCTCTTTGGCCTTTTCCTTGTTGGATGAAGTGTCAGTAGTAGGCTCTTTGGCCTTTCCCTTGCTGGACGAGGAGTTAGCAGTAGGCTCTTTGGCCTTTTCCTTGCTGGAAGACGAGTTAGTAGCAGGCTCTTTGGCCTCCGCCTTGCTAGATGAAGGGCCAGTAGTAGGCTGCGATCCTTCAGTCAAGGTCAACTTCTTGTTCAACTCGGAGCTCAGGCTCTCGGAAGTCGCGTCTCTGGTTGACGCCGAGCTCGGCAAAGCACGCTGGGACCGGGGCGGGAGAATAGCGTTGAACATTCGCGTGGATTGCTCCTGTCTTTTTCGATTGCTCCAGAATGTCTGGTATTCTGGCGAGATTTGGGTGGCTCCGTTGGGATCCTGGACAATCCTCTGTATCTCATCCAGCCAGGGAAATTCGCCTAGCAAAAGCGCCGAGTGCATTTCAGAGATGACCACAGCGTGAAATGTGTCGCTGGACACCTGCGACGGCTCAGTCCTTTGCTCGTAAAAGCACTTGAGGACATTCGCGGCGGCCTCGTCGAAGTGGGCTCTTCGCTTCTGCTGGTCAAAGCCTAGCTCCTTGGCCATCTTGGCCTCAAATTCCTGGTAAATGTCGTATAGCCTTGGCGACATGTCGGCGGGTGTAACCCTTACGATCAAAGGGTCGTCTCTTCCTAAGAAGCTCATGGTTGCGGTGCGCTTTCAAAAGTTGAAGCGGGGTGTTGTCAAGTTGAACTGGCAAAAGGGAAAAAAAGTCAAACGCGAACGAGAATGAGGAACTTGCCCCACCAGAACGACGTGCTCGCAACGCGTGTAAAAGTGGGTCCCGTACGCCCGCAGATCAGCTAGGGCAATCACCGGTCAAGACCCACACATCAATCATTGCAAACATGTCCCAGTGACTTGTTGGTATCTAGGTATTTACGATGCTTGCCAATCATACGATGGCGGACATTGTATTTTTATACGTTTAGATGGCAAGGTGTATCCTGTATCAGCTGCACGAATGGGAGCATCATCGGACCTTTCTCTCCAGTCAGGTTTCCGTGGTAGGCATTTCCACTGCACTGCATGTACAAGCTTGTCTTGTCATTGAACCTGGCCTAGCATAACATGTACCTGCAGATGTGCTGAAACTCTTTGCTTCAATTCACGGCCGGGCCGGGGGCCACATCCCGTCTGAGTGTACTTGGTGACATGAACGTCGATGCCCAAATAAGAACAAAAGCACCCAACCTGCACGGTATGTAATAATAGGAAGAAAAGCCATAAGCCCAACGTATTTGCAGCTGCCATACACGAGGTAGAATACAGAATTATTCCTGCTGCTGTGAAAGAAAATTGAAAGCGGCGAACACATGTCATGTCAAAACTACCTGCACGGTAGGCTCCATCCCGGAAATGCATGGGCCAAAGTCGCATCGAATGCGGATCACAAAGTCTAATTGCACGTCGACAGAACATGGATGTAGCTACATATTGCTTACTACAATGGCACTGCATACCTATCTTACATTGGATACAAAGTCATGGGGAATGATAAAGGTTGAACTTGCATTACATAGAGAAGTACCAATGGGGACGCCAAAGCATATCAAGGTAGAGTTACATCAATCACGCAGTCACGGAGAAACATGTAACGAACACAAATGCGACAAGCACCGAACAAATCAATTCAATGCCTATCTAGCCCTTACTTCCTCTCCATCAACCTCCGATTGGGCCTGCGCACCTAGTCGATACTTGGTGAACGCTCAAAGGCATCTCCTCCCTTATCGTGAGGCCGGATTAAATCGTCGTCGTCGTCTGAATAGTCAATCAGAGACATCCCGTCATCCTCCTTATCGCCGGCCCTGGGGTAACCGTCGGTACGAGGGGCTTGAGTATTCGTGTGCTCATCTTGCACAGCCGCAGTATCATCCATGGGCGTGTCCTCTTCTTCGTCGATGTCCGGATTGTCCTGGCCCGGTTGGGGCATGGCACTTTCGTCCATGTCAACATCATCATCACCGGCCGTAGCAACGGGGTTTGCTTTTCTCTGACCGAAGCTAATGATGGTTTGAGATACTGGTGTAAACACGTAGGGAGCAGAGTTCGACATTGTTGCCGTTGTAGCTGGAACACTTTCGGTGGGCGCGGACCGTTTGCTTTTCTTATCATCAGGTAGGACCTCTACAGCAGGTTGGACCGAGAGCTGGCCTTGCTTCCACTTTGCCAAGATCTTGTCAATCGTACGCAGTGCCAGACGCTTGACAGTGTCGGGTTCGGCCTCCTCTCTGGGCAACTCCTTGAACTCTTCGGGGGACAAGTGAATGTATTGCCGGACAGCCCAATGAGCGCACCAGTCGGATTCTTCGTCGACACGTTCGTACGTGACATGATCGTCGTTCCATGTAGAGCCGATATAGAACCTCTGAGACCATGGAAGGTTGCCTCCGGCCTCTAATGGCTCGTCTAGCGTAATGATCTCAACGTCCCTCCCTGATTTCACCTTAATGCCGATGGCCTTGAAGGTTGCGGGCTTCTCAGGAGGATCTCCTTCGTAAAACCTCCGCGCATTTTTACGCATGCTGTCGTATTCCTCAATACTTTTGAGCAGGTTTGGTTCATCCGCGTGCTCCTGGTTGATGAGCGTGGGGCCTTTTTCGGGAGTCTCGGTAACTTTTGGAAGCAGGCCGTAGCCACCTAGCAGATCCTTGATTGTCGTGAACATGTACTTGCTGCGGTTGTTAAGCTCCCTTCGTTGTTTTCGAGTTGGCGGTAACGGGACTTTCCATTGATCCGCGTTGTACGCGACCATGACATCCTTGAACGACCCAAACCTCTGAGAATAACCGGAATCTTTGGGCAGTTGCTCCCTTTCATGCTCGTGGTGGTCGAAGTCACGAGGATGAACTGATCCCTGAGTGTTCATTAGAATCTGTGGATCAGCTTTCATTACATCGATTGCGAAGTCTGTACTCCACGGGTACATGTCCCCGGGTGGTATCAGATCCAGCTCCTGGATGACTTGGTCGAACGTCTTGTCGTCGCCTGCTGTTCCTTCTAGGCGGTTGGCGACAAGGCACGTAATCAAGTAGGGCCAATTATAGGGAAAACCTGCCCGCACCCTCTTGAATTCTACACGCACCCTCCCCCACATAAAAGAGTGGGGCTTGCAGCTGGATGACACCTGACATCGTAAATCACGTTTTTACCCACTAAATCTCGTATTTTAGATGACACGCAACATTTCCTCTAACTTGGTCATTTTTTTCGCTCTTTTTCACACGGCTATTTACACGCATTTACACGGCCATTTACACCCCTTTCACACCACCCCTTTGCACGCATTTGCACGTCGCATATCAATAACACCCTTAATATACATAACTTTACTCAAATCAATTAATTTTAATCGCTTTCAATTACTAACAACTACTACAAATACCTTTTAACGAAGCCCCCCCTTCTACGCAACCTCAACCTCCTCGTCGTTATCGCAATTCGAATACTTCGTCGGCCACCTTTATAAGCGATGCCTCCTTCGACCGCAATACTAAATAGGCGGTGCCTACTAACGACTATACGTTTACTCTCGCCTTCTAACCCTCTTTCGAATACTACTTCCTCGAAATTATCGAAATATACTGCTGTTATCGTTTTAGCGTAGTAACCCAACGCAATTATATATACAATACCCCTTAAGACCTAGAGAAGTATAATAAGTAGTAAAAAGTAGTATTACAATACGACTATACCCAATTATAAAAGTACCTAATCGATAACTCTAATAAGAGGAGGAAGACTACAATACGAAAGATCGTACGAGACTACCCTTTCTGTATTATCGTATTATCTCTCAAAAGTAATAACTATAAATAGACTATCAAGGTACTCGACCGTACGTACAAAAATTACCCACCCTCTCAAAACCTCTCTACATACCTAATATTTTAAAGGCGAGGTATCGAATAGGCTAACTAGAAGGGGATTTAACCCCTCCTTAAATAATGAAACTTAATAATTTAATCTATCTATACTACTATTTAGGAGCAGTATCCCAAGCTTTATTTTACGTTTAAAAACATTGATAATATACGGTAAGATATCCGGGTAAAAGAGAAGGATAGTTATATAAATACCTAAGCCTTCGTTAAGAAGCTCGATAGCGAAGTAATTAAAATTAGCTTTAAGCGGCTCTAATTTAACCGATATAGGGATAAAGAAGAAGAAGAGGAGGGTACTATACTATACTACGCTTTCTAATTAACCTATACCTAAATAAAAATGTAGAAGTAATACCCCTTCACCCTCTTACTCAATACTATATATAAGACCAACCGCTACTATACCCCCTTAATATAAGGAATAGTACTTACCCCCGAAAAAACCTCTATACTAATTTTTTAAATAGTAATTAATAACGAAAAGGAGGAGGGATTTACGTAATTAATTAACGTAATAGCTAAGGCCGTCAAAGAATTCGAAATACCACCACCCCGCATTATTATTACTAATAGAAATACTTAACTAATTAGCACTATCGACCGCTACTTTCCAAATACCTAAAAATAGCGCTATATATAGTATATTAATTACAACGTTATTAACTATTTCAAAAAGGATTAAGTACGTATACTACCTAATAATATAGAGGAGGATAAAGAAAAAGCTACCGGATTAAAAAAGGAGGATAACGACGAAGGGTTTAATAAAAATAGATCTAATAATAATATATCTAATACTTTATTATTATAATTTTCTAATAGCGAAGCAGTAGTATAATAACTACTTAATAAAATAATTAATTAGCGGGAGAAGGATAACCTCGAACGATTATACCTTCTTTACTAAAAGGTTAAAATAGTTAAAAGGATATAGATTAATTTAAGTAAACCCTAGAAGGTCGCTAATACCAAATTAGGGCTATTTTATCTATAACAATACATAATTTACGCCGTTTTAATATTAAACTTTAAAACCGCTTAATTTCTCCTCCGTCGTCAATTTAAAGGATTATAAGAAGCTATTGTTAAATAGATCCGACTAAACCTATTACTTTATAAAAAAGAATAAACTAATTATTATACGAAGAATTACTTCAATTATAGCTAATATATTACATCGCTAAACGAATTTAATAATAACTCTTTAAAATCGTATAGTCTCTTAACTCGTAACGGCCTCGTTAATCTCTAATACGCCTATACCTCCTATACCCTTAACTAATATATATACTTCAAAGAAAAGATCACTCGCTCTACCTCGTATATACAAATTACCTAGATTAGTAATAAGTAAATAAGTAAGACCCCGCTAGAATTAACTACTTAAGGATTAAATCTTATCGAAAAGTAATATTATAAACTAAAAACTACCCTCCCCACCCCTAAACAACTATTTAATACATCTTTACCGCCCTATACGTATAATTTTCGTACCTAGTTTAGCCTCCCTTACGTATACGTAATAGAAGCTACTTTAAACGATAATAAAGAGGTCTTAGTCGATAGGGAGGATATCTATTAATTTTAGCATATTCGTTAACAATATATAAACTCCAACCCCTTTACCTTAATAGCTAATACCTCCCTATACTAATATACACTATAGGACGTAGGGGATAAATACCTTCGCCTTCGCACCGTAGCTAAAAGGGTCCCCAAAGGACGCCCTCCAAAATAGGGTAGTCCGTTTAATAACAAAGCTATCCTACTAAGTAATTTAACCCAAATAACTTAAGGTAAGGGTAAAAAGACTGCGAAAGTACTGCATAGTACGTCTAAGAATACTACCCCCGTACGAACTTCAACTCGTTGTAATTATTCATAATACGAATTAGGACCTAATATCGACGAGATAAATACCGCTAATACCCGGAGTAAAATACGCAACTATATTGAAATTACTAATAATAAGGAGGAAGAGGAGGACGAAGAATTGACTCGGTATTGGGTAGAGAGAGTTCGAAAGGTACGGCAAAAGGAGGAGGTTAGAGGGGAGGTTGGAGGGGAAGCTAGAGGGAATAGCGAACCTATCGAAATATTATCTAAACTCTCCTCTATTAATAACGATTTCGAGTTTAGTAAGGTTTAGTTAGCGATTTTAAACACTAGATTTCTCAACACCATACCAAACATCACGACTCTAGGACTCCCAACGCACTTTCAGCAGTCTCAGCGCACTTAACGGTTTGAGCAGGGATGTTATATAACATGAGAAAAGTGGATTTTACCAGCTAAAACGACCGGTATTATATGACAGCTGTCATTTATGTGGGGGAGGGTGCCAGTAGAATTAGACAGGGTGCGGGCAGGTTTTCCCCAATTATATGTGGCGGTGAGAATCATTGGCTTATTGAACCTCTTGCGGTACACCAACTCGAGTGCTTCGATATTACGTTGCTTCTCGTCCTCGTGACGGCGTGTGCACTCGTCGAGCGAGTGGCCCGAAGTGTTGCAAATCGGGCAACCATGGACAAAGCCATCCTCCTTGTTGGCAATCACACAGTCTGCCAAGGCGTGGCCGGGCTTTTTGCAGTTACCGCAGGTAAGGCGAATTCCCGACTCGAGGCGGTTCTCTGTTTGCGACGGCGCGGTGGCCTCTTCTGCCTGATCGATTTCGACAGGCTCGGACTCTCTTCCGGACCCCGTTTGGGTCGGCGGCAGCGCGGAGCGGGCAGCAGAATGGCCTCGATGATAGCCCTGATCTCCTGTTCTTCGGTGCGCTTGGTGAAATGCGTGGTCAATTTGAGCTAGGGTTAGCTAGGGCCCCTCGCACTTAATAAAATCCCTATTCGTACTGTCGAAGGAGATAAAGTTTAAAATTCGGGTAATATAAAGGGTTACCTCTATATTTTAATCCGCAAGGGTATTAATCTATAGGTAGAAGTTGGAACCGAAGAGCTTCTTATATTATTAGTTATAACCGAGGAGGACTTATTCGATAATTTAAATTATTAATTCGTCGTTAAGAGTAGAAGGCTTTAATTTATTAAGACTATTTTCCGCTTATCCTTCGTTGTGTATACGTTTAATATCTTCCTCTATATTAGCCTGGGTTATTTAGATAATTTGAAGTTTGAAGTAGTTAGCGAATTCGAAAAAATTAAGCGTTAAAAGCTTTTTAATATTTTTAGGGTTAATAGGGCTGTAAAAAAAGGAGGGAAGGCGGGAAGAAGTGAAGGAGGCTATTAAAAGTATAAATATTTAGCTTAAACCTACAAAGGTATAACCGATAGGCCTAGGGCTAAATTGGTTAACAATTTATTTAAAATAGCGGCGAAAGGCCTATTGGATTAAGGAGGTTAAGGAGGCGTAGCGTAATACTATTAGGGCTAGATCGGAATTTGTAATTAAAGCCGAAGAAAGGTCTATATTTAGGGTTAGAGGAGTGGGCTCTATAATTAGAAAAGTTCGAATAACCTCTTCGGTTAAGAAGGTTCGAATAATAGCTTTAGTTGGCGAAAGAGGGTAAGAATCGCCTTCGTCTTTAGTATTTTCGATTATAGGAATATAATATATTATTATATTAACCTTTATTATTTTTAAATTAGGGGGTTAGGAAGCTATTTATAGAAATAGGGCGTAGCGTAAATCTTAATATAAACCGGCTAATAAGTAGCCGCGGGCTTTATAAGTAGAAGTAAAAAAGAAAGTATTGAGGGGTTACGAAATCGTTAGCGAATAATAGGTAAGTTAAGAATAATTGAGGATAATTGGATTATTGGGGGCGAAGTTGTAAATAAAGAGATTGATAATTTCGTAGTATAGTTTTGCCTATATAGTAAGCCGGGAAAAATAAGTAATATTACTACTTTTTATTTCCCCCTTATTAGCGAAGTAAAGGATTTTAAGGGTAATAAGGCGGTAAATTAATAAATAGTAATAGTAGATAAAGGAATAATTAATAAAATTAAAAGCGGTATAGTTACTATCGATAAAAGTGGAATAGTATAATTTATACGGCCCGTTAGAAAAGTAAATAGAGAGGTTTAAAGTATTTAATTATTTATAACGGCTATTTATAAAAGATTTATTTATTTTTATAATATTAAACGGTATAGGGACGTCTCCTTTTCTTCCTATAGATTCCGGCCTTTAAATATAATTTAGCGAAAAGGCTATATATTTCCCTAGTCGATAACTCCTTATTTATTACTTAAGAAAGGGCTAACGAAACTTTATTAATACTAGGGAATTAATTAGGTATTATTAAGGACTATAGTATTAATTTAGTAAGACTACTAACTATATCCGGATTATTAGTTATATTTAAATTATTAGCCGTATTTAAATTAATCGGATTATTAATTATAGCCGCTATAGGAACCGCCCTTACCTCTTCTACTATAATTATAGCTACTATTATAGGTAGAAGGAGGGAATTCTTTATAGAAATTCATTTTATTATAGTAAGTAGAAGAGTAATAGTTGGGGCGTTTATAGTAGGTATAAGCGTTAGATTTTATACGGAAATTAAAAATATTTTAAAAGATTATAGTATAGATTACGATATTAATAGTAAATAATTTGTTGAAGTCTATAGCGTTACTGTTATAATTAGTTGTAATGTAAGTAGCCGTAGAAAAAGAGGCCGTATTAGAAGTAAGGTTGTAAAATTTATAGAAGGGATTATTAATTTTAGAATAGTAAGCGTTATTTTCGAATTGTTGAGCGAGGGTACGGATTAGGGTAAGCTATTTAGAGTAATCCGAACCCGAAGGCTAGGGAATTTATATAATAAGAATAGTGTAAACTTTATTATTAACTTTATTTTTAAGGAAGTAGACCTTTATAGCGTTATCGAAATTATAATAATTAATAATTTAGGTTTATTAGTCTTCAAAGTCGGATTAGCGTATATTTTTACCTATAGCGAAGTCGTTTAATTCGTAATAGGCGAAGGTAATTAAATTATTATTATTATATTTAATATTGAATTCCTTTTTAATAAAGGCGTTAGTAGTCTTCTATTTCTATTTCTCCTTATTTAAATTAAAGTCGACGATATAGAGTAAAGCCGTTTCGTAGGTAGAGAAGGGGGCGCCTTCGAAGGATTTAATAATAAGCGAGAATTTTTTACGCTTATTAAAGAAGAATAAAGGGCTATTTAATTAAATAAAGGTAATCTTTATATATTAAGTATAGTATTTTTCAGCCTTCTTTAAAGGGTTTTCGCCTTCGCCGTCGAAAGGTTTAACGTAAGTACGGGAAGAGTAATCCGTAAAACCGTTGACGATAGAAGTAAATATTATAATATCTTTAAGAACGGAAATTATAGAGTTAGTATATTTGAATTTCTTTTATAAAAATTTAGTAGTTTTAGTAGTAGAATCGAAGGCCTATTGGAGGGCTTTATTATTTAATCCGAAGTCGTTAACGCGTTAATTAGTATTAGTATAGGTCTTCTTAAGGACGGAATACTTTTCTTTAAGGAGAACGCTGTTATTTAGGAGGCGAGCGTTCTTAACTTAGAATTAAGTATACGCCTCGTAGAGAAATTAGAATTCCTCTTAGGTAGACTAGAGTTAGGCGAGGGTAGCGATAGAATTAACATTAAATAAGTGGCCGAAAGAGAGAGAAGTATTACGGAAAATAGTATTAGTAGAGAAATTAGTAGTATATTGTTCCTCCTATATAGAAGTAGGAAGGCTATTAGAAGTAATAAGAATTATTTAGAGGATTTCGTAGAGGTTAGCGTTGTACGGGTTAGTAATTTAAAGGGAGTCGACGGCGGTAATTATAATAAAATTATTTGTAAGGGTAGTACTAAGTATTAGTGCTTTTAGGAATTCGATATCGCCTATTGAATTAGTCGATGGGAATTACGGGTGTCGTGAGTGGACCCCGTTTTTGAATAAGCGGATTAGGGTTTCTTTATAATATTTATAAAGACGTAGATTTTCGTTCAATTGGATAAAACTTACGTTTGTACTTCGATAATAGGCTGAATTTTAAAATCCTATTTGTACGTATAGTACTAAAGAGGTATAATAAATTATTACGGGGTAGAGGTATAGTTAGGGGTAGGGTAAAATATGTGTTATTGTGCGGAGGAGGGGAAAGGAGGTGTGTATAGAAGGCTGGCTATATAGGCGAGAGCCTTAGAGCTAGTTCGAGGTTATATATCTACGTATATAACCGGACGGTATAGCTCTAAGCTATGCCGAGGTACTCTGGTATATCGTAATAGTAGTGCTTAGCGCTGGGCAGGTTATAGGTAGGCTAACCCTGTGACACGGTTAGGAGGAAGTCCGTACCGCCGACGCCGCCCCCGCTACTATAACCGCTCCTACGGAGCCTGCTATTAGCGGCGAATATTATAATAATCCGGAAAACGAATAGCCTCTATGCCTAATTGTATATAAAGGCCTTATTAGTTATCTTTATTTTGGAGACGAGTTTTAAACTCTTTTGAATTAGAGGTTTTAGAGGAAGTTAGGATTTAATTTTTAAATAATTCTACTTCGCTAAATTTAATACTCTTATCTTCTTATATTATAACCGGCTCGCGTAAAGATTATTATATTTCCCTTATTAATATTAGTTATTTTGCTTTTACTTTTATTAATCGTTTATTTATCGTTAAAAATAATTTCTTTCGTTTTCGCCTCCTTCGTATAAAAAAGTTAGTTCTCGTTAACGGAATAATTAAAAGTATTATTTCTAAAGGGGTAATAATTAAATTCTATATCGACTATTACGAAGAAATAATTACCTTCTTAGTTTACAATATTTTTAAAAACTACTTAATTATTTTAGGCTTCCTATAAATATAATACTATAAGCCTGAAATTAATTACAAATAATGCGGGGTATACTTTAGTAACCCCGTTTATTACGGCCGCTATTTACCTTTAAATCTTTTTAGAGAATAGATTATAGCCCTTAGGGCTTTTATTAATAGAGTTTTTATAGCCTCTATTCGAAAGAAAGCTACCCCCTAACCGGCGCCCGCTTTAAAACCTTTTCCTATCCCTAAGACCGAATCTACTCTAGAGCCCGCTATTACCAAGCCTATTCTAAAACTTATCGTTACCAAACCCGTTCTAAAATCTTCGGTCGCGGAATTATTTTTAATTATAATTAAAATCGACCCCAAAACCGGCTACCGAATTATTTCTACCCCCGTTAAGGCGTTAATAATTAGGAGAGCCGAATTAAAAATCGGTATTACCGGTACGGCTATTCTCTGTATTAAAATTAAAAGCCCTACGCTCTACGAACTTTATATCCGCCTCGACGGCCGACGCGTTTTTATAAATACGAAACGCCTCTACGTTCTTCGCTATTACCGAAACCCCAATTACGACTTCGACCCTAGCGATATCTGGGAATTTAATACGGCTATTTTCAATTATATCTACGAATTATAGGGATTGTAACTATACGTTATAAATTATATTCAAATCGAAAAACTAGTAACTATAGCGGAGATTTAGGATATAAATTTAACCGAAGAAATAGTTAATAATATTATAGAGGGTAATGGTCAATATTATAAGGAAAGTCTCCCCCCTATTTTTTATAATTTTATTAACGAAATAATTAATATTTATTTATTAGAGGATTCCTACGAGGCCGCGATTTTCGCTAAGGCTATCTATTTTACTAGAAACCTCAACGAAGACGTACCGCTCTATAAAGAGATAATCCGACGAATATATTTAACTAAAATCTTTAAAGAGGATATAAAGAAATTTCTCGATAAAGTAGATTGTCCTATAAAGATTAAGGATAAAATTCTCGAAATTTTAAAGAAGTTAAAAAGCCGCCGCTACGTCGATGAAGTAGCAGCTTTTCTTCCCTCTTTAGTAAATAAAGTCCTTCTATACTATTCGTACAATTATAAAATCGAATTTAAACCGGACGAGACGCCCCCTAACGTACGATTACAATAAATATCGTTTATTAAAACCGTTATAATTAAAAAATAAATCGACGATAATTTAAAGAAGAAATTTATTCGCCTATTATAGTCTATAGCCGCTTCGCCTATCCTACTAATTAAGAAGCCGGGTAGCGGTATTTGCATTTGCGTAAACTATTACAGTATTAATAATATAATAATAAAAATTCGATACCTATTACTACTAATTAAGGAGACCTTCGACGCTATTTATAAAGCTAAGATCTTTATTAAGTTTAATATTATTATAATATTTAATAAAATACGCATTAAGGAAGGTTATAAGTAGTTAACGGCCTTTATTACCCGTTTTAGCCTCTACGAATTTATTATATACCCATTCGGATTATAGGGAATACCGGGGACCTTCTAGAATTATATTAATAACGTTTTGTACAATATCTTCAATATTTATACTATTACATACCTCGATAACGTTTTAATTTATTCGGATAACGAAGAAGAATACAAGAAATACATTAGGGAAATCTTGTAGCGGATAATTAAAGTAGGCCTCTAGATCGATATCGATAAATACGAATTCTATATTACCCGTACGAAGTACTTGGGTTTTATTATTACCCCAGGAAGTTTTGAAATAGACTTTGAAAAAGTCTTTATAATTACGACGTAGGAAATTCTAAACTCTAAAAAGGCATTATAGCATTTCTTAGGCTTTGCTAATTTCTATTATTATTTTATTAAGTACTTTTCAATTATTACCGGCCTACTATACAAATTAATTAAAAAGATAGTCGTAGACTAATATTAAATAGAATAGTATTAGAAATCTTTCGAAGCCCTTAAAAAGGCTTTTAATAGCAGACCTATACTTTGTATTTATAATTAATCTAAATAGACTGTCGTCGAAACGGACGCTTCCAATTGGGCTTATAGTAGTATTTTATTATAATACAACGAAAAGGGTATCCTCCACTTTATTATTTACTTTAATTAACAATATTCTTTAGCCGAATATAATTACAATATTTATAATAAAAAATTATTTACTATTATTAAGGCCTTAGAGGAGTAGCGTTCCGAATTGGAAGGCGTATAGGAATTGTTCGAAATCCTTATAAATTATAAAAATTTGAAGATTTTTACTATTAATAAATAGTTTACCCCCTATTATATATAATAATCCTAATTCCTCTTTCGGTTTAATTTTACAATTAAATACCGATTAGGTTCGCTATAGGTATACTCCGATACCTTGAACCGGAAGCCGGAGGATTTACCTAAAAATATAGCCGACGAATAGTTATTAATTAAGAATAAAGTCCTATTCAATTACAATATCTTTATTAATAGAGCTTTCGTTTTAGAAGATAAAAGGGAAGGGATCGAAATCGACGTCGGTACTAAGTATATTTACAAATTAGAAGTTATAAACAAGAAGTCTACCGACAATTTAATTACGGAAAGCTACGAGAAGTTAACCTTTTTATAAAACGTTGTAATTTACCTATTAGACCCCAATTATAAAATATAATTTAAAAAAGTTAGAAACTAAATAAAAAAAGTATTTTTCGCCGAATATAAAGCAATTTAAGAATAGGCGTATTATTACGGCGCTATTTTTATTAACCCCACAAATACCGGACTTTAACTATAATTCCTTCGTCGTATTTACAATTCGCTTTTAATTAAGTACTTAAATCGTAAAAAGACCTATTTATTATTCTCGTAGTTTTTCTTCTAGCTGGAGATATATATTATTATTAAAGCGTACTATAGGGCTTATTTAATATATACAAAGTCTAAACCGTTACAGTATACCCCCTATAATTTTTTAAAACCTCTAGCGGTATTATTCGCGCTATAAAAGGATATTTTAATAGACTATATTACTCCGCTAATACCCTACGTCCGTCGAGGCTAGGAATTCAAATACATTACTATAATAATTAATTAATTAATTAAAATATAATACTTCATCCCTACCGTTGGTTTTATAGCCGAGGAATTAATAAACTACTTTATTAAGAGGGTTTATAGTATTTATAAACTTCCGGACTCTATTATTTTTAATTAAGGTTTTTAATTTATTTTCCAGTTTTAGCAAGCCTTATTATTCCGTTTAGAAATAATTCTTAAGCCCTCCTCCACGTTCTACTTAATTATTAACAATTAAACCGAACGTATTAATATAGAAATAGAAAAATACTTTCGCCTCTATATTAATTAGACGTAAAACAATTAGGTAAACTAATTGCTAATTATAGAGTTCGCTAGTAATAATTTAATTTCTAAAACTACTAATATCTCCCCCTTCTTCGCTAATTATAATTTTTACCTTCGTATAGGCGTTGAACTAATTAAGCCTTATCCTCTAAATATATTTATATAATAGTAAATAAAGTATTTCAAAACTAATAAAATCGCTAATCGCTTTAAAGAAGTCCTAAATTACATTACGGACTATATAAAGCGAATTTAGTAACGGTATAAGGATAATACTAATATTCGCTAATCGGATACTCCGAAGTATAAAATAGGAGATAGGGTTTTGCTAAATACGGAGAATTTCGAAATTGGTCGCCCGTACGCTAAATTTACGCCTTTATTTAAAAGTCCCTTTAAAATCCTTAAAGCGGATAATTATAGAATTACACTTAAATTCTTAATTAATATAAAGTATAGCCTAACCTTCTATATTAATAAAGTAAAACTATAGGACGAAGTCGGTATTCCCAGGTAGACGGCTATAGAGGGATAGGACGTTCGAGCGAATTATAATTAGATTATAAGGAGGATTAACGATAGGGAGGATTTAATCGAATATAATTTCGAGAAGTTCGATAACTACCGGAAGAACGAGAAAGGCTATTAGGAATATTACATCGTTTAGGGACCCCTTTACAACCTATTATAATAATTATATACTAATATAGCTATAGCCTCCGATAAAATACGGAAGTTCTATAAAATATACCTAAATAAGCCGTACCCCCTAAATTAAGCGGCGGCGGAGAAGAAGCGGAAATAATTATTAGAGAAAACTAGGCCGGCTGTAAAAATAGAAGCCCTAGTTAAAGAATACAAATATAGAGGATCGGAGGTAGAGTAGGAGGTTCCAACCCTACGACGGAGGTTACCGCGGTATATAATAGCAGCGGCTATAGAGGTATTTCGAGGGTAGACTACTTATTTAATAGGAATTTTTATTATTTTATATAATATTAATTAATTATATAGCTTCTTTTAATCGGGGGAAGTATTATAGGGCTAGCCTATATTGTACGTATTCGCTTACGTGCCTTATACTAGCGTATAGTAGCTTCTAAGACTACTATTGCTATTAGACGACTGGCCAATGGCGGCCCGCTAGGGACCTACATCGGGTCTATTGTTGGCCGCCCTTATAAGGCTAGTCTTCTAGGTACTCGTCTGTACTCTCCTCCCTTCTCCTTCGTACAATTACGTATAATTATATCTACTATCTACCCTTTGCCCGTGATACCGGGGGTATTATATATATATATAAAGAGGGGGGTTGGCCGGGTAGGGTCTATATAATAAGAAAAGTAATAAAATAATTTATATAAGGTAAACCGAGCCGTATATTACTACTCTTTTATTATTTCTTTATTTTTTCGAATTTATTAGCNCCGGGGGTATTATATATATATATAAAGAGGGGGGTTGGCCGGGTAGGGTCTATATAATAAGAAAAGTAATAAAATAATTTATATAAGGTAAACCGAGCCGTATATTACTACTCTTTTATTATTTCTTTATTTTTTCGAATTTATTAGCCGTAAGCCCGGGGGTTATATATATATATATAAAAGGTAAGGTTGGCCGGGTAGGGTTTAAATAATATAAAAAATAATAAAATAATTTATACGAGGTAAATCGAGCCTTCTTTTACTACCCTTTTATATTCTTYTTTTTTCCTTTTTTYCCCTTCTTTTCCAAAGTGCTTTTTCGATTTCCTTTTACTTTCGAACCTTCTTTTTTCTAAAAGAAGAAAATAAATCCAAGGGGTATATAAGAAGGGGGTTTTATATATAGAAAGAAAAGAAATCAAAGATTTAGACGGTTAGGGTTAGGGTTAGAAGAGGGATGGATTTTTTTATTTTTATTTTTTAATTTATTTGAATTTATTAGCCGTGAGCCCGGGGGTGTTATATATATATAAAGTAGGTAGGGTTGGCTAGGTAGGGTTTATATAATATAAAAAGTAATAAAATAATTTATACGAGGTAAAACGAGCCTTCTTTTACTACCCTTTTATTTATTTCTTTATTTATTCGAATTTATTAGCCGTGAGCCCGGGGGTATTATATATATATATATAAAGAGGNAGGTAGGGTTTATATAATATAAAAAGTAATAAAATAATTTATACGAGGTAAAACGAGCCTTCTTTTACTACCCTTTTATTTATTTCTTTATTTATTCGAATTTATTAGCCGTGAGCCCGGGGGTATTATATATATATATATAAAGAGGAGGGTTGGCCGGGTATRGTTTAAATAATATAAAAAGTAACAAAATAATTTATACGAGGTAAATCGAGCCGTTTATTACTACKCTTTTATTATTTCTTTATTTATTCGAATTTATTAGCCGTGAGCCCGGGGGTATTATATATATATATAAAGAGGGGGGTTGGCCGGGTAGGGTCTATATAATAAGAAAAGTAATAAAATAATTTATATAAGGTAAACCGAGCCGTATATTACTACTCTTTTA